>JALZYL010000035.1:0-258855 GCA_023619815.1 Aspergillus neotritici | reverse complement strand
ATTTGTGGGTTGCTGCGCGCAAGGCTGGTTTGGTGGTGGGTTGTCCGGCGGTATTGGTTTAGGGGGCTGCGTTTTTTTGGTATGTTATTTTTTTTTTTTTTTTTTTTTTTTTTTTTTTTTTTTCTCGGTATATATATGTGTATATGTCTATAAGCAGAGACTAACGGCCACAGGCTGGGCTCCACATACCACGGCGCCGGACACAACAGCACCACCGACCAGTACCGTCTGCTCCTGGCGGCGTTCATGACGCCCGGATGGTGTCGTCAGGACGAGAACCAGTATCTGGCGATCCCGCTGGAGACGATCCAGTCCTACCCCGAGGAGGTGCAGCAGCTGCTGGGATACCGCATTAGTCGACCGTATGGGGGATTCGTCGAGCAGATGGAGCCGATTGACTTTTTGAAGGCGAATGGGGATTACACGAAGTGGGTTCCTGGGGATCTGATTTGATCTAGTTACTGTCTTGGATAGATAGTTCAATGTAGTTTGGTTCTTCTGCGAGGTTGCTATATCGGTGAACGACAGCTGCATATAACCTACCTCCAAACATATATCTATAACACATCCTATCAGACCAAAGATACAAAAAATCAAAGTAAAATATTCAACTCCATCCCCTCCCTCGAAACCACCCCCCTCCAATCGCCCATTCCCCCCTCCCACACCCTCCGCAGAATCCCCACCAGCGAAAGCGGCGTCTTAAACTTCAGCGCCGAATTCATCCCCAACAGCCCCCTCTCAACCACCCCCCGGTCCTCCTCCCCAAGTGCATGCAACCCGACCATAAACACCGGCCACAGAACCGACTGCAACCAGGTGAGCTTTCGCACGGCATCCAACGCAGCTCCCACAGCGTCCTGGATCCGCCCGTCAGTGCTAGGCAGCGCGCACAGCTCGGCGTAGATGTAGCAGAGGAGCCCCTGGCGCCAGACCTCGCCGACTTCGGCTGCGCATTTAGCGTAGGGGTCGATGGTGGATGATGAGGGCTGGGGATGCCAGGTTCGGACGTCGTTGAGAAGGTCGGCTATGTTTGGGGAGAGACGCTGCGTTGCTTGGATGGGGTTCGTGTGGGATGCGACTTGGCTGAGTTGGTGGGCGAGGGTGCTGGCTTTGCGGAGGAAGAGCACCATGCTGTAGTCGGGCATGTTGCCGTACCAGTGGCTTTGTTCCTGGGCCAGTTGGTGGTCGAGGTCTGTTGAGTGTTAGGCTGGGGTTTTATATAAGATCCCATAGTCTCGAAGAGATAGAGAGAGGGAGAGAGAACTCACCATCATCTGGAAACTGGACATCAACCAACTGCATCGACGGACCCTTCGGAATCCACAACGTGCGCCCGATAGCCGACATCCACGTATACTGTAGCCACAGGAACTTGCTTTCGGATGGTATGCCATTGCCTTTCGTCGCGGTGGCAAGAAGCTTGTGCGCCCCGCCCAGCTTGACGCTCCAGACGCCCATCCCGGACCCGATGACCTACAATCGGTTCAGTTAGCGCTGCCTCCCTATCTATCAAGAGCAGAAAGTGAATACCTCAGCCGCAATACAGAGCAACACCGCCGCAGCCGTCGAGCGACACACGGTGCCCGATCCGACAGCCCGGCGAAACGAGTCCTGCATGGCCTGGCGGTAGGGTCCCATTGCCCATATGGGCAGCTGTCCGAGGGAGACGAGGTGGTTTGCGGATGCGGATAGGATGGCGTTGTATAGGACTTGCGAGGTCCCTGCTAGTGTTGCGTAGACGACGGTGTAGGGGTTTCGGTCTGGGTCTAGGGGGTATAGTGAGGGGGCGAGGACGTCGACGACTGGAGATATGTGGGTTAGTTTCTTTCCTTTTCGTTTTTTAATTTCTTTCACTGTTTATTCCGTTTTATCTTTTTATCGCCACTGAGACGGGAACTCACAATGTTTGAAAAGGTAGTTCTCAAATGCCCCCGGGTCGCTCGGCGTCGAGGTAAACACACATCGATCATCCATCTCCGACAAGATCCCTCTAACATGCTGATCTGCACTGTCATCGGAAGCCCTACACGGGTCTACCGCGTCCAACGTAGTGCTAACCCCCTCCCCAGGCCGCTGCGAACCCAAGGGCTCGTCGAAGATACCACTCAGCCCCGGCAAAGGTGACAGCGCCAGGGCCAGAGTATCAGGCCATAGCGAGGGCGATAGTAGCCCGGTTAACGTTGACGGACAGGATATATCCATGGATAGATCATCCGGACGAGGAAATAACAGGTCGCTGGAGATCGGGGTCGGTAGGTCGGGCCACAAAAATGCCTCCTCTGTGGGGCCTTGTGGCGAGCTGTCGGCTGCAGTCTGCGACTCGGGACGACGTCCGGTGTCGTTGGACGTCTTCATCCATGAGAATGGATCGTTGTCTATGGGGCTCTGGCGGGTTTCCTCCGGTGGTGGTGGTGGTGGTGGTGGTGGTGGTGAAGGCTGCGGTGCAGGAGGCGAGCGTTCGGGGGGACTGCACTCCGACAACCGTGGAGTCCTTGTTCGGGAATCAGGATCCATGTCTATATATGGTCAGAAACATCTGCTTAACATGTATAACTCGACGAGAGGAGAAGAAAGACACACCAAAAACAGCAAGCCGCACCTTGCGACGTTTCGTTCTCCGGCCCGGCCGTGGAGCTCTCCCGGCGCTGTCCTCGCCACGGATCATTTTACAGACCATCTGCCCATCATAGCCTTCATAGTGATTAAAATCCGTCAGTCGGATGGCGTAGCCACCGCATTCGACTCCTCGCGATCGACAGTTGACGCATGTTGGTTTCGTCTCGTCGCATTTCTGGCGTCTTTCTCGGCAGGTTGCGCAGCCTGTAGGGATGTAAGTATGCGGTTTTTGCTGCGTGGAATAGGATAATCAGTGTATACCTTTTCGCGAGCGTGTTCCGGACATGATAAGGGACTGAAAGAAGTTCTATATTTCTCGAACCAAGTATTATTTATGTAGCACGTTCAACATGGACGATGCGCAAGGCGACAAGCAGAATATACATATTGACCAGGATCTCGTCTTCTCCTCACCTGTACCCCAACGCTCATATCTGTTCTCACCTTATCAGCAAGGATGAGGCCCGAACCAAGCCAACAAATGCCCGTCGGTTCCACTAACAGGTGCAGGCGTGACGATCCAGGATGGGCTTAAATGCGGGGAGAGCACCAGTCTCCACTGCGATGGGTTTACGGGGACACGATTGGTTCCGCACGAGTATCAGTTCGAGTTGGAGTTGATAACGCCTTCCTAGGAGATAGGTCTAAGCCTGATGGGGAAATGTTTGGATAAGACTGCCCTGATGGGTAAGATGGATTGTGGTCTGAATGATAGGGATCGATATGTCACTGATTCTCTAGTGGTGGATAGTAAATATCAACACTGTCTCTTCCGAGCACCGCGGTGATCCATGTCCTGATAGGGGTCTATATTGTATCCATAGTGTTTAATCCACCTGTATATTATATATACTACCGAAACGACCAACAGTGTCCCGAGTTCGGCGCCATAGATATCATAGAAATCATCCCAGCAGCCGGGTGCGTCTCGCGGAGGATCCTAGAGACATCTACAGCAAACTGATAGTTCGACAGAGACCGATCTTTGACCCCCTGCGACTCGTCTGGATTATCCAGATCAATAACATGGGCAGCCGTGATGAGCGAGACAGCCGGCACGCAGATGCTCGGGAAAACCGCCCCAGGTCCAGAATCACAGAGCGATCGCAGACTCGAGGTCAAGTCGTCCGTCGCACGGCGGAGCCTTTCCTTCCATGGAAAAGAGGGTATTGGCCGCGACGGGAATAGCAGTGCGTGCGACAGGACACACTGGGCCAAGTGGTACGTGATATCAAACTCGGCTTTCTGCATCGCAAGGCTGAGACCGACGGATCCGACTCCGGCCTGTCGGTTTGCATGTTCGAGACATCCCTCACTCAGAAAGACATCGTATGCCGCTGACAGGGCGTCGGAGGCGTGCTCTGCCTGGAGATCCATTCGGACTGAGAAGGGCCTCCGCGGAACAAGCATCACAGGGGACTCAGTGAAGGCATTGCGGGTCCACGACGGGGTGTAGAAGTTGTCCAGAACATGGCCGATCCGCACGCATAGGTTTATGCTGTGCAGGTGTACTCTATGCAGCCGTAGTGCATTCTCAGGGCTGAACAGTTCAACACAGTTTGAGAACTCGGCGCGGACCCGGTCACTCACAGGCCCCATTTCTAGGTCGGAGTCTTGGAGAAAGCCGGCCCCGACGATGGCATCCCTGAGTTGTCTGGGACGACGGAGTTTGAGACTGGTCCGGATATCCTGAGCGTAGATGCACCACCAGAGGCGTCTGCGGACGCTGTCGAGATTGTCATATGCCTGTTTGTGCAGGCCGAGTCGATGTGCGGTGGATATAGCCAAACTGATCCAGTAGGTCGGGTCCTTGGGGGCATTCGCACCGTCGTGCCAGTCGCTGATGAGGAGGAGGGCTTGGATTTGGATGGTGGACTCTGCTTCTAGTTCGCTTTCGTAGATTGCCTGTAATCGCCCTTAACACATGCAATATCTGTCTATGTGTGCAAGTGTCCATACCTTCGTTTTATAGAAAAGCTCCCTCCTCAAGTCACTTCGAAACCGATATCCAGCCGTTTGTAGAGACTTTGCATCAACGAACGCACTCGCCGCAAACATCATAGCCTGAAACAACAAAGGACTAAAATGGTGCTCATCCTCGCCCATCAACATGTCGTCCAAGACCCGGGGGAGATCTAGCACCGGCATACTGGGATGAACGAAACTGATATACGCGTCCATGAGCGCGCGCCGAAGGTCCACAGCCGGAACAGCCAACGCATCCTTAAAACGCAGAAACTGCCAGGTGTCGGAAGACATCCATTGGAATGCCTCCGGTGCAACGGTCAGTGGATCCTCGCGGTAAAGAACACAGGTTGTGTTTGGATCCCCCTCTGGGGTAGGAGGACGTTTTCTATGGACCCTCCCATCAGGGCAAAGATCGTTGCTCGCAATGCCCAACAGAGCAGTTGATATATCCACCAGATGGTCTAATGGAAACGTCGGTGTCACACCGTCGACTCCGATCATGTGTCCTGCTTTCGGTTTGTTCGGGGGATGTTGGTATACTCTTTCCTTCCCTGTGTCGACAATAAAGATCATCAGTTTCGGTTTTCGCTGGTTACTATATGAACCCAGGGACGTTTACACTTCAGTGGCCCTGTAACCCTGCCATTGTTCCGTGACGACCTGGTGGATCGATTCCTAGGCCCGCAAACCTGGCGGGGGTTTCTGGTCTCGACGGACGGTTGTGTGCAGGAGGAATTGGCGATTTTATCCCCGAGTTCTAAGAACTTGTCATCGGCAGACTTCTCAAATGGCTGGATCATCACGTTGCTCGGTGATCAGGTTGGATTCGTGCTCGCTGGAGGGGTGGAGTTGAGTTTGTGCTGAGCTATAGAGAGCTTCCAAAGATCGGTGGAGTCAAATAGGGCATTAGGGCTATCCGACCAGGCTTGCATGACGATCACTGTCGTCTACTAGGACTATTTCTGGACTGATTAGCCTACAGATCCCTCCTGGGTGTGTTGCTCTTCTGGAAGGTACCTAGTGAATGTATGGTTTGCATCATCTCGTCCGCAGCTGGACATCTAGGGAGATAGCTCTGCGTTTATAACATGACTACTATTCATCTTCCCTCCCATATGATCCAATATGAATCCAAAAAGTCCTACAATCGCCTCGACCCAACCTTCTCAATAATCCAGATCAGAGGTTGCACCTCACAATATCTCGGCACATCCGCTCTCGTCTCCTTCACCTCCAAAGCCCTCTGGTATCCCTCCAGATTCTCAAACTCCAGCGTGGCCAAAACGTCATACATTCTATCCTCGCCACCGGGCGAACTCGACCGGGGAAATTGGAACACATCCCAAGCTTTCATCCCGTGCGGGCCCCAGAGTTCATCTATCATGGGCATGTGTTTGGTGAGGTAGCTGGACGGTTAGCCTGCGTTCCACCCCTGGTAGTGGCTCTATCTACACGCTGGTATTTTATCACAACTTACTAGTCAATGTCAAAACGGGCGGGTTCACCGTTTGGTTTGCGCGCTGGATACGCGACGATGCATTGTACCGGGGGCATATTCGCCAGTGGGGATAGGAAAAGAATAGGGTTGACACCGGAGATTTCGATCACCCTCGTTAGGTTAACACTGTCCAGTCCCTTGTCTTTATGCGAGGCATATATATACACATACGTATATACTTACCCCCCCGCAGACGTGATGCTCACCAAGTTCTTTAGCCGAGGCGGATTCCAAAGGTATCCAGAATAGGCTCGGTTAGGCTGAGCTGGCGGCCTTGGTCCTTGATCAACATTTACCGTTCTGGAAATCCCGGCCATGACACTCCATGGACTATTAAATACAGTGGGGGGAATAGTCAAGTGACACCGTTCTTTTCCTCTATCGTCTTTTGGTCTCTGCAACTAGCCATTCTTTTCTACGGACTGTCATCCGCGGGCGTGCAACCCTCGTGACCTCATGAAGCCCTAAACGGGTATCAGCCGTCTCACACCTTTGACTTGTAACGTTCTGGAAAGAGATAGTGACGTGGTTTTCTCTTATATATTTGTATACATAAGATAGATCGACCATACTCGTTGACCTCCACTGAGACCTCATTAGATAAGAGTAATCCCCCAACCGACGCTGCCACCTCAACGTAGTTTAAAGTTGGAGTGATCCCGTATCACCGCTCTCCTACTCTAACCACAATAAGCAATAATAGGAGCTCGGTAGATACGCATGGGGCGTAATAGCACCTATTCGAGTCAACCGTTATAGGGCCCTGATAATAGCAGATTAGAGACCATGCATCTAACACCCTTCGCCTCCCTCTCCATTGACAGACGTCCACCCAGTATCCTAACGGACCTTATGTACCGAATTCACAGACCATCTCACCACCAACAATGGAAGCCCCTGTTCCTTCCCCGGAATGGGATTCAGAGGATCACCACCACCACCAACTGTCCGGTCAGCACGCTCCGACCGAAGCCAGCTTGAAGCCCCATTTCGGGATCTGGAGCTCGCTGAGTGTAGGCCTCAACACCTTGAACCTCTTTGGGGGGATATCCTTCATCATCACCACTGCCTTTTCAGCCGGAGGCATCCCGGCTGTTTTCTACGGATAGTATGATCCCCATCTGAATGGGATGGGTCTGAAGTGTAGGTCTAACGCGTGTGTGTCCAGCCTCGGTGCGAGCGTAGGGGCTATCTGCATCACGGTCGTTTTTATTGAGTGTGCCTCTTTGTATCCGACTGCAGGTACGTCCAGTCCCGTGTCCTCGACAGAAGGTCGTTCGTCCAAATGCATACGCTAACTTTGTCTCGTGGCCGTGGATAGGCGGTTCCTACCACTTCGCTTCGTTTCTGACACCGTTGCCTCACCGGCGATGGGTGTCGTATATGATCGGGTGGTTCAACTACATCGGCTGGGTCCTGACCTTTGCTGCCTGTTGTGCCATATGTTCTAGCTTGATATTTGGCATTGTGAACCTTCTAGACGACAGCTTTGACGTCTTTATCCGATGGAGGCTGTTTCTTGGGTATATCGCCTGTGCAACCGCGGCTTGGGCAATTAACACGTTTGCGATCCAGTGGACGCCATTTTGTGCGCTGGTCGGGGGTGAGTATATTCCAATAAGCTAAGCTTACCCCATTAGCCCTGCTGAATTTATTCTCGTTTCCCAGGGTGGGCCGGAACATTCGGCTTTGTAACCTACACGATCGCTCTCCTCGCCGTGAGCCCGAAGCAAAGCGTGGAGTTTGTCTTCCAAGACATTGTGAATGAAACCGGGTAGGTATCTGTCAGTTACCGGCGTCCCTATTGCTGATATCGGTAGATACCCCTCGAACAGCATGGCCGTGTTGATCGGCTTGTTCAGCGCGACTACCGTCTGGCAATGTCTCGACGCGCCGACCCACATCGCAGAGGAGATCGCAGAGCCCACCAAAGTCGTGCCGCGAGTGCTGATCTTGAACGTCAGTATTCAGTGGTTTATCGGAGCGATCTGGATTCTCACTGTTGGGTTTTGTATGGTCAATCCGGATATTGTCATCAATACCCAGACAGGGTACGATGTCCCACCCGGGAAAGACGGTCCCCAGAGAAATGGTATATACTGACGACAACATGCCCTGGTAGAGTCCCGATCCTAGAATTGGTCCGTCAAGCAACAGACAGTCAAGCGGCAGCGGTCGTTTTCGGCTTCATCCAGCTGACGGTGTACTTCGCGTCCACTGTGGCGTGCGCGACAACCACCAGCCGGCAGGGACTTGCGTTCGCACGAGACGGAGGGTTCCCGTATTACGGCGATAGGTACGGCCCTTCTTTCGCCTGCAATGCTCGCGACATTAACAATTCCGAGTCTATCATACGTCTCCGCCCATGGAGGAGTCCCTTTCTGGTCTCTTACCTTGGCATATATTCTCTCCCTTCTCGTTGGTCTCGTGTAGGAGAATCCCCGCCCGCACACCCGCTGAGCGGAATGTACATGCTAATAAGCGCAGGTATCTTTTCTCCCCTCAAGGATTCAACGCCATTCTCGGCGCAGAGTGCGCCTTCTTGCTCCTCAGTTTCGGCAGGTCCTCCCACCAGCCCCTTCATCATGGTATCTAACGGTATAATGCAGGATCCCCTGCCCTCCTCATGCTAGTCACCCGCAGATCAGAGATGGCCCACTGCAAGGGCCGCTGGGCCCTCGGATCGAAAGGGTACGCCATCGCTATTGTAGCCTCTGTATATAGCGTATTCGTCTCGGTAATCGTGATGGTGATAATCACTCCAGCCCGTCTAGTCTTGCGGTCGTCATCTGCTAATCTGCACCCGTTAGATTCCACAACAACATCCGCTGACTGCGCCCAACATGAACTATACCGTTCTGATCTGTGCGATCTTCTCCGTAATTATTCTGGCCGGCTGGTTTCTCAAAGGCAGACGGCAGTTCGTTCCGCCGTCGTTGGAGCTGATCGCCGGGGTGGACGTGGCCGGTGCGGCAACAGATATCGAATTGACGAAATCTCAGAGAGAGGAGATTGGAGGCAAAAAGGAGTGAGGCCAGCGAAGAATGGCAAGAATGATGGTTTGGTCTCTTCGCATGTGGTTTTGTTTTTTTTTTTTTTTTTTTGTTCTCATTTTGCAGGTGGTAACTGAATCAGCCCATATGATATCTCCTCGTTTTACCCTTTTGGGAATCTGTAAGCGGTCTATGCGGCTATCTTGCCCTAACTCGGATATACAGCCAGGATGGCCTGTGGGCATAAAATATCGGTAAACTCATAATAGGAGCCATACAATCGCCCGTATTGGACGTTGAGTTCAATTTTCTGTCCGTGGTGCTCACCACAGGCTCCCTGGGCGACAGAGATAATAGACGTTATGGAAGTGAGCGGCAGGGATGTACAGTAGATCATGTAAAGAAAGTTCGATAACTGTTCTATCCCAATAACGAAAATACCGCATAGCACTAGAGAGTACACATGCAGTCCTTGGCTGTATTTCAATGGGTTACTATCCTCAATGCACAGATAGATGTTTCACGCTCAGTCTGGCAACCACCAACCGTAAGAGAGGGTTCGGTTGCCCGACGAGTTCCTCGAGTCTCTCAATCTCCTCCTCAATCCGGGCCTCAGTCCGCTTTAGATAGTCCAGGGTAGCTTCGAAGGTCCCGGCCTTCTCAAGCAAGTCAAGGATCAGCATTTTATTCTCGCGGGACAGATTCTCCTGACGTTGCTGGAAGATACTCGTGACGGAACGCTTCGCGTCAGGGCATTCATTCATCAGACGGACAATCAGGAAGGAATACTTCCCCTCGTCAAGGTCCTCACAAAATCCCTTTTGCTCAGCATAGTCCGCCGACTTGAGGTTCATGTAGTCATCCCGTACTTGAAAGAACCTTCCCAATAAAGCCGTCAACTGCTCCAAGTCCAAGGCAGGACGGACGGGACTCTCCGCCTGGAGAAGGCCCACCAGCATCTGAAACATGGCCCCCGTCTTATCATCCACCATACCCATGTACTCGCTTTCAGAAGGACATTGGTTGTGAAATCTCCAGTATAGATCCCAGCTCTGGCCCAGATGGAGACGTTCAACGTGTTCGAGAACGACGTCCATGGATTGAGGACTTTCCAGTCGTCGGGCCTCTTGGATGGCTTGGATGAACATGAATGTCGCACTGTTCGTTGCTTGTGGGGTTCCATAAACAAGATGGGCGGCGGGCTGCCCTCGTCGCAGCTCCGAATTGTCTTCGATGTCATCCAGGATCAGGGACGCGTTGTGCAATAATTGGACAAGATTTTCGATGCTCTTGAGTGGACCTTGGGGTACACAAAACCAGAGATTGAATGCGTCGATGAGCATGGATCTTATCCCCTTCGAGGGAAGGGAGTTGATATAGTCGCGTGCGGCAGCGACTGCTGTATAGTCCTGTTGGCCACGGACACGGCGCACATCCCTGCACTTGGAGCTTCTTTTTTCCTGGATGGATGGCAGGTCGTCTTTCTTCTGGCCTGACGTCAAGCCATCGGGGACAGAGAGCATCGGAACTCCGTTAGGCATCCCGTCTGGACCCTGTCCAAATGCATGATATCGTGGAAGGAGTGAAGCGATGTAGTTGTAGCTGCCCAATATTCCGCCAATGGACTCAATCCAGCGCTCCAAACGCTTCCAGTCCTCCGGTTTTTCCGTAGCAAACCGTTCTTTGCGTTCTATGTATTCGACTTCGGCTTCAAGAATCATTCCCTTCACCTTCTCTTTTGCTTCGGCGGTTGACAGGCGCTCCGTTCGACTGATGACCTCGACACAGTTCATCAGTCTTTTGCCCTCGGTCTTCCAGCCGTGGTACTCTTTGTCCCAGCTCCAGTAATCTTGGTTGAGAACGAGAACCTCCTCGACTTTATCGAAAATCGGCTGAACCATCTCACGGTCTTCCGCGGATAACCGGATTGCCATGGCAAATTCCACCATGGCAAAGTAAGCCCTATCATACTCAGATATTAGCGTCGAAGCTTGGACTGATTGCCATCTGACCAACCTTACTCCAATATCGAAGATCCGGTGCTCTAGATAATCGCTATAGCAGGTGAATTCAGAGACTCGACCAACCCGCCTGATCCACGTTTCGCGGTACATGTCCAACATCTGCATCCCGAGCTCTCTATCGGTGTGGAGGGCATCCAATAAAGATTGAGCCAACAGTTTCTTAAACTTGGCGTCTCTGGATCCTTCGGCAGCAGGCTGCGTATCACCAATATCAAAATATCGGTCCAGCTTTCTAAAACCTTCGACTGTTTTCTCCGGTTCCAGGCCTTCAAATGCATCTTCCTGTCCATTAGCGAGCCCGACCAAGCATCTAGTATTGTCCAGATCCCGGTAGTGGGCACTCACCATCATATAATGTTCCAATGTCGGACAGGTACACGAGTAAACCTAGTCTCTCGGGAATTCCTTCCAAGCACGTATAGCAGTATAAATTTCCGTAGGGGCTGCTAGACACGTGGGTGTTATCTTCCATCCTATCGCCAATATACAAGCCCCAGTCGTGGAGCGCTCGTCGAGCGGCCGCATCCGCGATATCATTGTGCTTGTTCACGCGCACGGGGAGGGTAGTGAACGCGGGTGATTTGCGGACTAGATCCTCAGCGACCGGTTGCGAATGGATCCAGATTTGGTCGGTGGTTCTCATTTTGTTGATCGATAAAAATATGCGTAACAGGCTCAGGTGAGATGACCCATATTTATGGAGATTTGATGAGATTCAGTAAGGGCGCCTTTGACGTAAGGGGATGATACATCACAAGTTATCTGCCATAGCCTTGGTCAATGTCGTCCATCTGATACAGGTCATAAACCACTAACTCTTGAGGAAAGGTCTCGATTCCCCGGGTATTATTTGCCTCAATGACTTGTCGCTGCAGTGCATCAGTCTGAAGATCTATCTCCGAGGGTTGACGGCCAGAGCTGCGTTTAGTTTTGCTTCCATCATGCCAAAATTGTGCGTCTTGGAGCTCACGGAATGAAGACATTGTATAGATCCGATAATCTTCTCCCAGAAGTGACCCAGTATTAGCTAGGTAATTCCATGAATAATACAGAGTACATTAGGACATTTCCACTACAACCATATTGATCGAGTTCTAAGTGTCCTTTCCATATATTACCAACTGATAGCTTCATTTCAGAGCACATTCATGCATCTGGGAATGCAGTATCTTGGCCGGAGATATGCAGGTAAATTCTCATATGAGATATAGTGACTAGAACATAGTTTCTGATTTAATAAACAAGACTCTGAAGGGTTGGACAAAGGTATTATACGATTACTTAACAATATGAACAAGCTGCCTTCATGAAGAGGTAGCTCCAGTCTTTTTCACGTATAATGGCCAGGAAACATATAAACACGAGAATGTGCCCCAGAAGTGTAAATATGTAAGCAACAAAAGAGAACAAGCCAGTGTCTCTGTAAATCTGTTCTGATGGGTCATGACTCTTCCGTGCGGTATTCCAACCTCTTCCTCACAGAAGCTATAGTCGACGAAAAGTACTCAGGGATTCTATATCCCTGGTACGCGACCATCATACAGAAACCCGCAACAAAAGTAGTCAAAGGGACGGAAATTGCCCAGAAGATCCATTGGCCAGTAGCCATATTACGAATATCCGGGGTATTCATACCGAAGTAACCGGACATGAAGGAAAGAGGCAGGAATATCACGGTCACTGTCGTGAACACCCGAATGGCCTTATTGTTGTTGTCTTGCTCCAATTCGACCTGTAGTTGCACCTGGAGACCATGTCAGTTTCAGAGATCATCCAGACGAATCACTGGGGCGACCAAACCTGAGTTTTCAGTTTATCAATCTCGAATTTGAGATCTCTATACACCCGGAGATTATTCAGCAACTTCCGTTCGACTGCAAACAGCTCCCAGACCCAGGCATTCTGCGTAGGGAGGCGCTGCGAGTTTTCCTCTATGAAGCCTAGGATTACATATATCTGAGATTCTGTGACGAACATGACTGCGCGTAATTCCTCTTCTGCCAGGCCCAGGTCATGGAGAAGATTTCTTGTTGGTCGATCTCTAACTTCAAGCCTCTGTAAACATAATGAGCCATGTTCTGAGGCCAGTGTGTGTCCCGATTGGAATACAAGGCAGATTACACAGACGGACGTACCAATTTCGAACAGTATTCCTGGTATAGCCCCCGGAGGTCCAAGCGTACCACGGTGTCAGAAACCTTGCGATCAGATGTGCTGAACATAGACGAACGATATGCATTTTCGGGACTCAGCAAGCTGGGGATATCACAGTCGCCATCGGTCAGGGAGCTGATGACGAAAGCGATGATTCCGCTGGTACTGACAGTGGAATGGGCCGTCAAATCGAGAGGGTTCTGGTACCCAAACAACTCCAAGATTTCAATTTTGGCACATTCGAGTTTCTTCCTCACGTCGACCAATGTGCCTAAGATTGCCTGTTCCCGAGGGTTTCGGCCGGAGACGGGCCCCTCCGGATAGATCTTGGTTCCCCATGGCGAATCTTTCAACGGCGAATCTTCTGCTGGTGAATCTTCCAATGGTAAATCTTCTGATGGCGAGTCTGGGTCGTATGGGTGTTGAGAAACTCTGCGGTATTGATCGTCTGTTGGCATCGTCGGGTGGTACATAACCATAGTACCCACTGCATCCGGCCCATCCACTGTATTTGGCCCGTCCTCTGGGTCCCGAGTGCTCCCTCTATCCGGGTTGGTAACATCTTGCGGTCGCGGCAGAGTGGAGTTGAACTCGACCAGCGACGAGACTAGCTTCTCGAACGCATCCACGAGGGACTTCAGCAGAAATACATTGTTGTGCCGGCCATATATCCCTTTCCTAATGGATTTCGAAACAAGAAGCGCTTTACCGATTTCCTCAGAAACCCAGTTAATACGACGCCGCTTCAAGGCATTCTGGTCATAATTCTTGCATTTCTGCCCTCACAGATTAGTCCACCCAGTAGAAACTAAGAACGTATATGGCATATATTCACCTTCACGATGCCGTGCAATGCACCAATGGCTTTCATCTTAACGGTAGAGTAAACATCTCCCGGTATGAAGTGCTCTATCAGATCCTGTGCGTCGGTCGCGAGTGCGACTAGAACCCTAGAGGCAGCAGATCGGGTAGATTTTAACTGACAGACCAGGTTTTGAAGCTCCGACGTTGACGCGGACTCCTGTTCTCTATATGGCCTTTTCGCGCTCAATGATCTGTGTATATGGGCCATAGGGGAGTTATCAACTGCCACAGGACCGACCCTGCCACCTGGGTCCTGTGATAATCCCAGGTCACTGGGGATGTCACGTCCACGATGCCTTGTAAAGGCTCTGGGCCTGCCATATGTTCTGCCAGTGTTGGGTGGCAAGTGAAAGTCAGGCCTTGATCTTGAATAGATTGGCGACGCCAGATAACCTAAGAAGGCATTAGAGTGATCCTGATGGAAATGATGGTGGTGGGAATTATATTATCGATGCAGACCTGCAGATCCACCCTGGCTTTCCTCTGCTTGAAGCGCTTGTGTCACTGTGAGAGGGGCCCAGAAATCAACTTCCCGCATCATTTCTCCTCGTTGTCGCCTGAATCCGTTGTAGCACCCCGGCCAGGAGCATTGTGGCCGGTCCCGAGGCGGAGATGGCGCATGGCGCAGGCCGGGAGGATATTGGTGCAGTGGGCGGCCCAATAACAAAGAGTCTTCACTCCCACCATGTCTGACGAAAAGACCATTATTTTCGGTTTCGATTTCGTCGTCGAGGTCCTCGACAGTGTCACTCCAAGAAGTCTGCCTTCCAGCGCGTCCTCGGCGTGGACTAGGAGACCGACCAGGTGCATTAAACCGAACAAAAGGATCGTGTAGTCGTTTCCGCGTCTCGGTGTGGTCCCTGACTTTGTCTATCAACGCCATGGGAACGGCACTATCCAGCTCCATTTGATCGTACCTCTGACTTGGTCATTATAGTCCTCGAGGTAGGACCAAGGCATAATACTTACAGGAGAACGACTATCGGGGGGTATCATATCAAAAGCTCTAGCACTTTCGGTATCGACTTCGACCCTGCTGCCTTCATTCGAGACGAGTTTTAAAGTCTCCACATACTCTCGCCGAATCCGTCGCTCGATGGGACTTCCCCAATCGCTGTGGCTTCCCCAATCGCTGTTTTCCTTCGGAAGCAGAACCGTGATATCAATCAAGACACCCTCTGCGTTACCGTGTCGTACAATCAGTTCCCAGTCATCAGCGCCAATCTCCCGTGATCCCTGAAAGTAAGTACAACGCTCGGCATCGACATGCATCCGAAGCACGTGCGAGTATATATGGTGGACTTTGAGCAGGAAGTCCTACAGTAGTTCGGTTAGCTACTCTCTGGGGAGTAAACCACAGCAAACAGGCAGCAGAATCAAAACAATAGCAGCATATCAATAAACGCACAAACCAGGTCTTGCATTCTTCCAGCTTGATGCAGAATTTGAGTCCCCAGCGCAGCCGGAGTCGCACACTCCCGTCATATTTGCTCGCCAGGGACGTCGAAATATTGCTAGTTGGAATAGAATGCAGTTGGGTGGGGGCGCACGTCGCAATAAAATCTACTCTGGTCAAAATACGCTCCGGATCTGGCCAATCCAAAATATCACGAGGTGACGTACCGTCATTTATGAGCAGACACCAAACCTGCGGGACGTAGATGACGCTTGCTGTGGCCGAGTGCTCCAGTCGATTCGCAGCCTGGTCGAGTTCTCGGGAAAACGGCGAGTCATGTCGATACAAGCTCTCGACCAAGCCTCTTACCTGATGCAATTGGTCCCGTTTGCGCGGAAAATTGCCCCCGCTGAGGAGAAAGTATGGTAGCACCATGAATAGACATGTATCGTTGACCGCGGGTTTGTTATCTCCTTCCTCCTCGACGGAAAAAATGGTCTCCTCCACATAGCATGGAAATGTCATCCCAGAAGAAAATTTGCATTCAAAATGCGATTGTATTTGCAAAAGCCATTGCTTAATGAGCGCTTTCGTAGCCTGTGGGACATTGGCCTTCTGAATGGCACATTCCTGAGGCCTGGTCAGTCGAAAAATCCTGAGGCCTGGTCAGTCGAAAAAAAGGATTCAATCGTCAGTCTGAACTCACCACGAACTTTTCAAAACCTATCCCTGTGTGTTGAATATGCCTGGGAGATATGAGCAGACAGTCAAGGTAGGCAAACATTCCACCTACAACCAGTGTAAACCTCCAGCCTCGGGCGAAGGGGTACCCTCTACGGTTGTCAGAAACAACTGTGGACTTCGGCTTCCAAATGGAACACTCCGATAAGGAAGGGCAATATTGAGTATTTTGATGGTTGGATCCTGTCGCGCCTATTAGTCCTCTCCATACTGACACAATGCAGAAAGAATGCTTCACTCACATCATCAAGCCTCTCGCGCGATTCTGGATCTTCATCCTTCGGTTTGTCTCTCGTCCGACGATACCAAGCACGACGTCGAGTCTTCTGGATTTCTGTGGTCGATCGCAACGGTGGGACCAGCCGGATGGGCCACGCTTCCTGTCTGCGTTTGTTTGCTTCGCGAGTGAAAGGGTCCTCAAACTCGCCGGTCCTCATGCGTTTGGGGGGTTTTATGTTGTCGGTATTGTCCGCCATTGCTGACGATTACCTGTGTTATACTCCACGTTCCTATATTTTCTTGGGTCTCGTCTGGAGCTGCACTCTCTCGGTTGTGGGATTAGTGGACGAGTGAGACCTTCGTGGTGAGATCGAGGCTGTGACTCGAAACTGAAGGGGTGGCGTGTGATATAGTATATATTCCTACATATGTCACAGTGACTAAATACAGGGTTACCTCTGTGGGTTACTTCGATGGAACAGTAAGACACGCTAAAAGCAAACACGCTGGCTGACTTGCAGGGGTATTTTGATTCTCTTGGCTACTCGCAGCCTTCTTCGTTGTCATGAGAATCATCAAAATGATACTATTCGGAGCCGAGTGGTAATTCTTTCCATTTTTGGCAGTCATGTAACACACAGATAACCTGCCTTAAGCTCCGTTGCATGTTAGGCTG
Organism: Aspergillus neotritici; assembly: GCA_023619815.1. NCBI lineage: Eukaryota > Fungi > Ascomycota > Eurotiomycetes > Eurotiales > Aspergillaceae > Aspergillus > Aspergillus neotritici. Next base: position 241,703 of record JALZYL010000035.1, on the reverse strand, counting down.
CTTATTTGTTATCCACAGTATTTATAGTATTAACTCCGACAGTCTAATGTCAAGGGTGTCCCATGCAACGTTGTCATGTATATAGGGCAAGGGCCGCTTTATACAGTCACACTCCATGCCTTCTACTCAGTTACTGGCAGGATTGCACAAGGCCCGACTGCATTCTAGACACTCGGACAAGTTAGAAATAGCATCGCAAAATGAAGCTTAGTATCTATATGCAAAATCAAGCAATCAAGCATATGTAGGAGCATCGAAATTGTATACGTAGCAATCTGAGAGCAGATATTACGATTAATAAATCACTATAGTCGACCGTCAAATGCCATTGCAGTATCTGATCCTGCAATAATTATTAAAATAAAATAAAATAAAATAAAATAAAATAAAATAAAATAAAATAAAATAAAATAAAATAAAATAACAACAATACAGCACGTATATACCAACAACCTCAGATCAACGTTATACCCTAGCTCTCGGGTGCTGGAATCCCATTGAGCCAAAAGACCACTCGCTATATCTGGCTCCTGGTAGTAGCCACCTGCAGAGCCCGAGATGCCTATATAATAGTGCACTGGGTGGTATTACACAAAGGGCATGTGCCTGATAATAAACAGCCACTCATCAACAGAATATAAACCATCTACCCCATCCACCTCTGCGCCCTCGACTGACCCTCCCCAAGCGCCTGAACAACAGTATCCAAGAAGCCCTGATTAGAGTACACCTGGGTGACATCCCAGAACATCACACCCCCAAAGCTCTCAAACTTCTCCGCATACTTGAGAACCTGCGCCAGCTGATCACCATCCACATAGCCCGAGCTAGCACCAGCCTGATTGCCAGGGGCGCCGACAAGCACCTTGGCGTTCTTATTCTGCGACGTCTCGCGCGCCCACTCGTCCCAGGTTTTGAAGTTGAAGTTAGTCTGCTCGTCGGAGGAGGACTCAAACGCCTGCAGGCCGCAGGCGTTGTTGTAGAACTGCACGAAGACTGCGTCAATGGATACCGGCCCGTTGAGGATGTCTTTGTCTGCGGCGTCGGGGTAGGGGCATTGCGGGGCGGCGGTCAGGTAGATGCGCTTGGAGTTGTCTTCGTCGGCGAGCTCGCGCAGTCGGTTGGCGAAGGGAGCCATGTTCTTTGTGGCGGCTTCGAAGTCGAAGTCGAAGCCGTCGACGGAGGCGTCGCCGAAGGGTCGCAGGGTCTTGGTGTCGTCTGCGGCGGCGTTGTCGGACCGGGCGAGATGCGAGGCGTGGAACCGCGTGGGGTGGAATGGGTAGTTGAATAGGTGGTTTCCGCTGAAGAGGTTTGTTGGCTTCGCGTGAGTTGGCTTTGCGTGTGTTGGCTGCGCGTGGGCGACGGGGGTGCTCTTGCTGGGGTGGGATTCCTCCGGCTTGCTGTTGGGGCTGCTGGAGCTGCCAGGGCTGCTAGAGCTGCTGGGACTGCCGGAACCGCTGGGCTTGCTGCTGCTGCTGCTGCTGCCGCCGCCGCCGCCGCTGCTGGACGACGGACCGAACGTCTTCCAGATCAGCTCGGCGCCGGCCTTTGCATCGGACTCGGATTCAAATCCACCTTCGCTGTAGGTCGCGCCGCCAATGGATAGGATGATGGCCTTCCCCTTCTCCTGACAGGACTTGATATCCTTACTGGGACGGTCAATTCCTGGTTTCGCGAGAAGGCTGCCTGGTTTGGGGACGATACGTACCCAATTTCAGGACAGTTCTTCAAGTTGGTGCCCTCAAATGGTTCGCAGTCTTCGCTTGCGGTAGACAGATCGTACTCAGGGTAGCCTCCCTGTCCGTTGACGTTCATGACGAAGGCGAGGACGATTGCCTGTATAGCTTGTTAGACATGCGGTCATATAGCACCGGTCAATATGTGGGCCTACGTCGATGTCCTCATCTAAATACGTTAGCTCAGTCTGATGTGCGTTTTATGGTGAATATCAGGCATACTCTCGCAGTAATGTCCCAGCCTCTGCTGTGCTTGTTCCCCTTGACCGTTGAAAGAGTTCTGACCTGCAACGCAAAGGTCAATCAAGTTCCTCAGTGGATGGATCAAAGCTATTCACCCCAGTAAACGACAACATTCTTGCTGCTCTCCAAATCAAACTTGGCGTATACTCCGTGCGCACAAGCAAGCGCAGCCGTAGCAGCCAGGAGTCTGTTCAAGGACGGCATGGCTCAAGAGGTATGGTAGGTGACAATAAAAGCCAGGTGATATAGCCAACAAACTAATATCCAGTTCCCAACGAGACCCAAAAAAAGAGGCAAGCTCGAAGAGAGACCCTCTTATGTATTCCAATCCGTCTTCATCCTCCATTATATCCTACTAAAGGCCCAGACACGGCGTTTTCGTTCAGGCAGAATCAACTCGGTATTCCCAAGAAGGCTCATCCGCATGGAGACGTGAGCCACCCCAACAGCCATGCTCGAATAGAAACAGATGATCTACCACTATCATCTCCGGAATCTTCAATTAGAGTCATTGTGGCAGACGCGCATTCCTGACGATCTCGTCCGCGGGGCTCTCTGGAATGTGGCTTTCCGTATCCGTGACGAAGCTTGCGACGGCTCGGTGGGGAGGAAGGGCCCAGGGTAGCGGTTCTGTTGCATTAAGAATAGAGCAGCTGTTTGGATAGGTCTGGCCTATCTAGGGCAATATATGAGGGCCTGCACATCTCTTGAGGTGACGGTGTTGTTGTATACATCCATCCTCCACGTAGTAAATTCATAAATAACCCCATGATCTACGTAGATAAATCGTATATCACATCAATCAGCTGCAAGTGACCAAACGATGCAGACACGCTGATCAAGCCAGAGAATCCAGCTGACAGGTGACACCTAGCTGGCTGCGTCTGCGGCCTCCAGGCAGTGTGGGTGGAGCTCCCTATCGCAAGCGTCAGCCGATCGGGCTCCAGATTACGCATCCTCTGGCATCCTGAAGCCGTTTTCAAGAGACACCGTCGCTAAGCTCAGCGAAACTAGCTCTAGGCTATCCACCTGCTTGGGTCCCGAGCGGCTGTCCAGTTGCCTGGATGTACGCAACCTTATCGACGGATGACCGTTCCGTAGGCTCGTCACCGTCAGTCAGGTCGTTAGTAATAACATTGTTGAGGCGATTCCTGACTTGGTGTGGAATGCTTGGCTGCTGCGCGGTGATGAGGAATGTGCATGTGCAAAGTATCGTGGCAGCATTGCTTCAGCGACTACTCCAGGGGTTTATGGCCTGCTAGGTTGTGGAGGTTAGACGTTGATATATGCAGATATGTGGCTGGATAGAGTAACCCTTGGGTTGTTATGAAAATAATAAGGAAATTATCATTGGGCTAGAAAAGATATCATGGCACTTTTTGTCTTCGTAGGTAGCTACCTCTATATGCAATGCGACAGATTTCCGATTGTGAAGTCAGTGAAGATACGCCATGGGAAGACAACGCCCTTGTTTACTTGATAGCAGAGCTTCGTCCTGTTGAGATTGGTATTCAGATAGGACGAAGTAGGAAGTAGAAAGGGAAGAGTCTCTCGATCCAGTCAATGTGAACGGATCATACATATATCTACCAAATTGCCATTATCTGACAATGTATGAATCGTACCCCCTCAACTGCTGCAAAGTCCAGCACATCTACCGCGGAATCCCAATCACCCTCTCCGCAGCTTCATCATTGGTCATGCCAGGAGCAATCACACCAGCGACCTTCAGCACATCCACGACCCCATCCACCACGCCCCTCTCAACACCTCTCGTCCCCCCAGGCACAAACCGCACATCCTTCAACCACTCCCTCGCATCCTCCTCGCCATACGTGCAACCCAACTCGCCCGTCCCCAGCAATTTCACCGCCTGCGCCGGATCGGCCCGGAAATCCTCGATGCCCTGGTCGAGCAACGCAAACAGCTGCTGCAAGGCCCCATCCTGCGCAGGCTGCGGGAAGACCTCCGTCGACGCGACGATCATCCACGACGGCCAGGGCGTGTAGATCTCGCCGATCTTCTTCAGCGGCGGCTGAGGCTTCTCAGGAACAGGGTGGAAGAACGGCTTGGTGGTGAAGTGCTCCCACATGAAGAACTCGGCTGTTGGCTCCCGGCTCGAATCCTGGCCGGTGACTCCGTCGCGGAGCGCCCCGAAGGGTCCCAGTGGGACGGTAGTCAGGGAGTCGGACTTCCAGCCTTGCTGCTGCGCGAGGACGAAGGACATGATGTGGGAGCCGCTGGGGAGGGTTAGCAGCTGTAGTAGTGGTAGAAGGAGTAGCTCCGGGAGATAGTATCCCTTCCATCGTGGATTTAAGAACCACTGATTGACTCACCTTCCAAGCCGACTAACCCCCACGCGCTTATCCTTCAAATCAGCAACACCCTGGATATCATCCCGCTTGTTGCCCGTGACAATCGCCCACCGCAGAGGCGTGTCAACCCAATGCCCAACAACCTTATATCCGCCCTCGGCAGCATCCTTCTGTGCCTGCTGCTTCCCCGCCAGCCCTGCGATCCAACCCTCCGTCAGACCAATTCCAATATCGATCTCCCTGTCGCGGAGAGACGTGATCATGTGTCCCGTGCCGGACGGGAATGGCGTCAGAGAGATCTTGAACGGGAGGGACTGGAGGGCCGGGGAGCGGAGGGCCAGGTGGAGGGGGGTGAGGTAGTGTTCTGGACTCTCAACGTTAGCCACGTAATGAAGTCCTCTTGTCTGGTTCTATTATTGGAGGTGTGCGATCGATCGCAACTGTTGGCCGCAATGGGACGGACGCTTCATCCCACCCCCCACCGCACGATCGAGTGGGTCCACGATCGAGGGAGAAAGATAGACATACCAGGCACGTAGCCGATTCGAATGGTTCCCGCGGCAGACGCCATACTGGAAACAGAGCGAAGGAAGCAATAGCGGGTTCGAAGCGGAAGATAGATCGGTACGTGTGAAGAAGGATCGAGACGAGTCGAGTCGCCGGAACAAGCTTTCTTGGGGATCTTCGCGAGGGCGGGGTTGGTTTGTCCGCGGGGCAGTTCCGTCGGCTCTAGTTATTTCTTCCTATATCTATTTCGGAACTGAGCTTCGTGGTCGGCTGTTTTCATGCACACGTAACAATAATCATTAATTAAATGTATATCTATCGTCATTACGGAACCGGGACGGGTCGCGAAACCCGTCGGTTCGTCATAGACACAAAATTTCTACTGTACAAAAGCAAGAAGGCCAGTGAAAAGGGAAACCCAGGTAGGATGACCGGGTTCTTGGGCCATAACTCCAACGCCAGCATGTTCGCATTCAGGTCATTCGGATGTCTTTCTCTTCGGTCCAGCTGGCGGGTGGGCCCCGGGGGATTCCCGCATCTCCGGAGGACTGCGTGTACATCCAAAACTGTACTCCGAGGTAGAAATCACACGCGCACTGGAACATTCCGCACAGACGGAAGGCCCAGGGGATGACCTCCGAGCTGCAGAAGAAGTAGCTCAGTTTCATGATATCACCCAGGATCCACGCGACGACCACCGACAGCCGGAAGCCGGCGCAGGACCGAGATCGGTGATTCTTCAGAATCTGGGGGATCGGCAAGGTGGCTTCGACGGCGAGACCGGTGTATCCGAGGAAGTTGATGTAGAGCTGGGATTGCGCCAGGGGCGGGAGGAGGATCTGAATGAAGGAGAGCGCACCAATAAAGTAGGCCAAGCACATCCAATATCTACCGCGCGAATAATGTCAGTCCCAAGCAATGGAATATGCGTTGTCAAATGGAAGAGGGAGGGACATACGGCCTCGCGCTCTTCCACTGCCAAAACTCGTACGGCCTGGTATACCCAGCGTCGAGCTGCGAAAAGGGAGTGTGTTCGATGCCGCTCTTCGCCCCCGGAGACGGACGATTATCCAAGGCAACCTTGAGCAACACCATCTGGACTCCAATCATGACGATCGCCTGTATCAACAGCGAAATCGAATAGTTATCGCCGAACCAGAAGTACACCCTATCCGGCGGAAGTCAACGTCGAGCTCTCCACGGGATCGCATCCCGGTCGGGGAACACCCATCGGCTTACTTGAGGATTGAGGCGAGCAGCATGATCAGAGGAATATCGAGCGAAAAGCCCGCCGACGTCCGCGTCCGGTGGATGCTGAGGATCTGGTCCGCATACGACGTCACCGGCGAGGTGACGAGGCTATTCGAGGGCGAAAGCCCCGCGGTCAGCATTCCGTTCGTTTCTATCCATAAAACTCGTCTCCTCCTTCTCCCTCTTCTCTTCTTCATTTCCGTCTTCCTTTTCTTCTTGTTGTCTTTCCTCCTCGAGAAACATCAATCAAATAGAAATATTCGCGACATACAAGAGCGGAGCCCCATAATCCACCGCCATCTGGATGAGAGACATCGTCGATACACTGACGCCCCGGCGTCAAATCCCACGGTCCGGAATAATAAGGAATAAAGATAAAAAAGCCAAAGGGCAAAAAAGATAGAAACGAAAGACCGGAAGTGCCAATAAGCACAGGATGCCGAGCCCAAACCGACGGAACGGGGCGGGAGATGGCGCGAAGTCGGCGTGTGGTCGAAGGTCAGGGGGGCGTTCAGAGGAAAAGACGACTCAAGGTTAAGGATAGGGTATTCCTGCAAGGGAACGAAGCTTAACAATGGGACGGCTCGGGCTCTCTTGCAAAATACTGGTTGAAGGGTTGAGAAAGGAAATTAATCAATCTCGAACCAAGCCCTTTTTTTCCTTTCGCCGGTCGAAAGCGTCACTTTCTCGCTTTGTCTGTTCATTCGATGAGCCCCGTGCCTGGATGACTCAGCGGGCCCACCGATCCCTTTTCCTTCGGGCTTAGTCTAGTGATATAGTCTTTGCTTAGTTGCAGCTCTAATTTCACGATGTATTCTAGATTTCTGACTCCAGGGGAAAGTGGTTGTTGCTAGCTATGTATACATATACATCGACCGACTATGCATGACCGTCGTGCGATTTAGAATTCAATCCGCCAGGTCTTGCCAATGCTCACCCCCGGATTCTTCACCACGGCGTAGGGGGCCTTGCCGCTCGCCTGGCCATGGTATTCCACGGCGGCCGTCGACGCGGATTTGGCTCCCTCCTCGACCACGGTAACGCTGGTCTTCTCCTGCCACTGCGTAGGCGGGTCGACGATGACCACTTTCTCCACCCGGACGGCCGACATGGCCTTGAGGTATTCGGCGGTCTTGGGGCCCTTGGTCCCAATATCCTCCGAGGAGAGGGTGGCGTCGCGGAAGTGGAAGCGGCGGTGAATGTAGCCACCACGTTGGTAGTCGTAGGTCTCGCCATCGTCCACGTACAGGGTCCCCTCGGCCTCCCCATTCGCGTCCACGACCACAACCAAGGTGTACGGGTCCCACTTCATCAGCCCGCTACTGCGACGGGGCCGGTCTTTGCGGGGGATGACGTGGCCACCCTGCATCAACAACGGCACCTTCTCGATGGGCGCGGGCACGGTATGCCGCTTACCGGCGCCCTGGTAGACCGTGTAGTCGAAATAGTCATAGTACTTTTGGTCGTCGGCCAGATAGATGTCCGCCGTGTTCGCCCCTTCGGCGACAACCGGCTTGGTCAGGAGGCCGGACGCTCCGAGGTACAATTGGTCGTCGAGCGCGAAGCCCGCCTCGTCGGCCGGGTGCACGTAGAATTGCGGCCGGACCACCGGGGTGCCGTTGACCGATGCCTCGTGGAAGGCCGTGTACCAGACGGGCAGGAGTTGGTACCGCAAGCGCAGAGCCTGGGCAATGATGGACCGGTGCGGGTCAGGGATCAAGAAGGGCTCGCGCCGGCGCGTGTCAATGTGGGCGTGGGCACGGAAGAACGGGTACCAGATGCCCGCCTGGTACCACCGCGTCAGGAGTTCGGTGGTCGGGTTGTGGAAGAAACCGCCAACGTCAGCCCCGGCGAAGGGGAAGCCAGAGATCCCGTTGTTGAGAACCATGGGAAGGGAGATGGCGAGATGCTCCCAGGTGGCCTGGTTATCACCGGTCCACATGGCCGACGTACGCTGCGCACCGGCATAGTACGACCGGGTCAGGATGAACGGACGGCGGACCACGCCCTTCTTGCGCTCCAGCAGCGCATCGAAGGTGGCGTTCACGAGGATAATGCCGTGGATGTTGTGGATGTCGCGGTGTTCCCAGTTGTCCCAATGCAGGTTGTCCTTGGGCATCGTCATTTCCGGTCCATTGAACACGGACGGCTCGTTCATGTCGTTCCAGATGAACACGTTGGGGAGGGTCCCCTTGAAGCGGTCATATTTGAACAGGCTGATCCACCACTTGATTGCCGCGGGGTTGAAGCAATCCACCCAGTGGGACGCGCCCGGCCAGCAGTGACCCTCGTAGATCTCGCCCTTCTTGTTCCGCGTGGCCAGATTCTTACTCTTCATCTCTTCCACGATGGAGTACCCGTCCTGGTTCTTGATGTGAGGATCGATGATCACCACGAGCTTGCGCTCGCTCTCATCGAGCTGTTGCTCCATACCAATGGGGTTGGGGAATTGGAGAGGGTCCCAGGTGAAATACTTGACGTCGTCCGTATAGTCAATGTCGAGCCAAATCACGTCATAAGGAATCTGGTACATGTCAAAGTTACGGTCGACTTCCTTGACGTCCTCGTCGGTGACGTAGTTCCAGCGGCACTGATGGTACCCAATAGCAAAGTGTTGGGGCAGTTGTGTATAGCCCGTCAGTTCGCCATAGTTCTTACTGATATCCTGCGGCGTGGGTCCCAAGAAGACAAACAAGTCGATCTGACCGCTCTCCGAAAACCAATGGCTCTGAGTGTCCGTTTTGGCGCCCATGCCCAAGGAGAGGGGGTTGGCCGAGGCGGTCGTCTTGACAATGTCCACCCAAGTCTCGGCAGCGTTCAGCCAAAAGACTCCGACGGTCGAGTCCTTCCGGTGCGCCTGCATGAGTGGGATTGCACCATACAGGGTCATGGGGCTGTTGAGCTCATATTCAAACACATCGGAGTTGTACATGCGGTAGGGCTCCTCGTGGTTTCCAGAGCCACCTCTAACAAACGATTAGTCGTCACCTATCAGACACTTTGGAGATTCACGGGCTCACCTGGTCTCCCTCAGCGACATGGAGTCCGCATGCTCCGGAATCCCAAAGACATGACTGTAACCAGGGAAGGTAATGTCGAGACCGACACTCTCGGGGCCTCTGGGCTTGGTATCCGTGTTTCCGCCGAATGTCTCTTCCCACCAGGTGCTCTCATCCTCCGTGGTCTGCGGTGCCTCGGCTCCTTCGGGAACGTCCACCTTGGGGCGCCAGTGCTCCATGTTCAGGTAACCCTTGTTGTTCAATTGGACATGGGTCTCTCCGTCCCTCTGGAAGAACACGTTGAAGGGAGCGTGGCGGATGACAGCCTGGTACTGGTTGTCGGGGCCGTACAAGATCTTCGTCACTCCCTCCTCCTGTTCCGGGTTCAGGGTAGCCGACTTGCTTAGTCCCAAGCCCCCCACCAACACCCATTTCTGCGCGTCATTGTACCGCTCCTTGCGGGCCTGGCTGTCGTGTCGCAATTCGATCTCTCCCTTCATCCTCTTCTCTTCATCGACCACAACCCGGGCGACACCCGACTCGAGGAACGACACGACCAGCGGCAATCTGACCGTCTCCGTCGCCGAAATTGCCTTGAGGATCGTTCCTTGCAACTGGCCATCCTTGAAGTGGATCGAGGACGGTTCGAGAGCGTACGGAGAGCTCCAGGATGAGCTTTGCGCGGAGACATGGTCGGCATAGGCTCGGTTCCGTTTACAGAAACCGGATTGGTCGCATTTCTTGAAACTTTCATGTTTCACGGTGACTAGGCGAAGACGGTCAGTATCCGACGAGTCAGGAGGACCACGGGAAGGACTCACCTCCAGGGATGACCAAGCATCCGAGTAGGATCACCAGTGACAAAAATAGGGTCCACCAAGTGGACGATGGCTGCAATCGCGTCATGGCTGCGTTAATCACTACCGTCCCTCAACCTCAGAAGGTACAATAAAACGATTGCCCTCCGTGGACGTGCTGGCCTGCATCTACCCGAGACGAAGGTGTCCAGCATACACAGTGAAAAAGGTCTGTCCCGCCAATCGATCGTGACGTGCGATAGGAGATGGATTGACAAGGCCAAAGAATGACATTGACCGATCTGTCTTTCCGAGCTACCAAGTAAACACCAGAAGTGGGTAATTCCAGGCTGGCCTGACTGGAGATGGAGGAGACCGCTGGGGAAAGCTCCCGTTTGGGTTTAGCGTGTGACGCTAGTCTCTATTGGGATAACACGGGGTGCAACACCTGAGGCAGGAAACTGGACACCCGTCAGGCAGCGACCAGGCCACCAGGCCACCAGGCCGCAACCAGAGTGGCCCATCTTTTCAGGCATGGACGCCCCTCTGTTAGTGCTGGCTTTACCCGTCGAGATTGCCAACCAGCCCCACCCACAACTCCCTGCTATATATTTTCGCCCACCTTTTCGGCCCGTCATTAAAAGTTTCCTTTTCTTCTCCTTTTCCCAATTGCATCCTTCTTGATCCTGTTTCAATCAGATCTCAATCTTCCCAATCCATCACAATGTCCAACAGCGAGCAGACGTGAGTGATTTATGCCCTACACATCTATAGCCCCTCTTGTCCTCTTCTCCCCCTACCCCGCTCTACTGTACGGATCGTGGTGGTGCAATTTTTTCCACGCTTGTTTGGACTCGACTAATACGTGGGAATAGCTTCATTGCCATCAAGCCCGATGGCGTCCAGGTACGAATCAACATGAAAATTTCGCCATGGTCCAATTCCTACAGAAACTGATCGTATGGATTTCTAGCGTGGACTCGTCGGCCCCATCATCTCCCGCTTCGAGAACCGTGGGTTCGTACACCCTCCAAGGCCATACTCAACATGAACCGGGAGGAATAATAGAGAACTGACGACTTGTAGCTTCAAGCTTGCTGCCATGAAGATGACCTCCCCCAGCAAGGAGCTCCTCGAGCAGCACTACGGTGACCTGTCCACCAAGCCTTTCTTCCCCGGCCTCCTCGCCTGTAAGTTCGCCAGTTGAAAGGATAATATATTTGGAGTGCTAGCGTATGCTAACGTTGATTAGACATGATGAGCGGCCCCGTCGTCGCCATGGTCTGGGAGGGCAAGGACGTCGTCAAGACCGGCCGCAGTATGTTTTTCCTTGCCCGATCACTATTCTTGTCTGTGGTGGACTAATAGATTGCAGCCATCCTCGGTGCCACCAACCCCCTGGCCTCTGCCCCCGGTACCATCCGTGGTGACTACGCCATCGTAAGTCCCTTGACTCCATTCGTGTGGCTTCCCAGAGACTAATTGTTTGACAGGACATCGGCCGCAACGTCTGCCACGGCTCCGACAGCGTCGAGAGCGCCAAGAAGGAGATCTCCCTCTGGTTCCAGCCTCAGGAGCTCCAGACCTACAAGCTCGCCCAGTACGCCTGGCTCTACGAGAAGGAGCAATAGATTGCTCCACTCGGTCCTCCAACTTCCATCTGAGGAGCTGCGTGCGCCTCGCGTAGGGGCGTAAACAGCATCGGTGGGTAGCGAGATAGAGAAGGACGTGATGAGAAATATAAAACGAATTCAAAAAGCTCTACAACTTGCACAAGCTCTAGTTGAGACATTCCGTACGAGGGTGGTCGAACACAGTAGCAAGATCTACTTCCTCCCAAACAAGGCCCTAGTCGCTCGAACCACAGGGGTCACAACCACTCTAGCAAACCACGGCGTCGCCCAAAAGCTCGCCGCAATCCGCAGCGGCAAGAACGCCTTGGTAATCGCGTAAGCCGTAGCGAACTCCACAATCAACCAAGCACCCGTCCTCTCTCTTCCTCGTCCTCCTTCTCCCTCTCCCCCCGTCGTCCGCAACCCCGTAGAGCCGTCATCCGACGAGGGGACCGTCCCCTCCCCCACAACAGATTCCACATCAGCATCCTCCACCCAGCCTTTCTTCTGCAGCCACCTTGCAAAGCGCTGCGTGCCCTCCTCGAAAGACCGATTGGCGGTCAAATCGGGGAGCCAATTCCCATAGTGAAAGGCGGCGACCAGACCGAAGAGGGGCACAATAGCTGTGATCTCGTGGAGGATCAGAAAGGAGGTGATATGCGTGGCGGGGGCGCCGAGGAGTGGTGTGGTGTAGGCGCGTAGGAACGCCGGGAGTCGGTCGTTGAGGCGGCGGAGACGCGAACGGGGGGATTCTTTCGGAGGGGAGGGAGGAGAAGTGGATAGGTTGCGGCGGGGGAGGGGGACGCGGGGTCGTGCGAGGAGGCGAGTAAATTGTTCGAGGAGAGGGTGGCGAGGGAGGAGTGGTGGCATTTTTGGGAGATTTGGGGGGTGTGGCTGTTCTCTGCTATCGCATTCTTGGGATCATGGGTAGAGTGAGTGGGTGGTTGATCAGTGGGGGATGGACAAGGTCGCGAGGTTGTCCGGACGGTGAGGTTCCCTAATCCTTAGGGATGAATGATAGCGACCATCAATTGGGCAATTCAATTCAACTGCCCGGTGAGATATTCCCAGAGTAGCGGACGGTCAATTGTCAATCGTCAATTGAAGCCCAAGTATTCTGGTCGCGATGCATCGTCTGGTCGAGAGATCGAGAGTCGTGTTTGCAGTGTTTGCAGATCTGCATATAAGAACGATTAGTAGATTTAGTATATTAGTAGTACATTTATTAGTACATTCCGATATAAGTACAAATGATAGTATAGTTCTGAATATCTCTGTGAATCATCAATCAATTAATTACACAGTCAAATTGTAGCAGACAGCATATATTCATGCAATAGTGGACTCTTCGAGTTTTTTATACCTACGCGAGAATGACGATATCATACCGATGCGCCTGCGAGGGCCGAATGCATCCACCTAGTAGAATGCTGCCTCAACCCGGCATAGTCCAGGTCACACCGTATTGTAAACCGTAGATGCAAGGAATCAGTGCAGAAAGAAATAAAAATTTAACCTGATAGATCTGAAATAAAAGAAGGAAAAAGAAAGGAAGAGGAAGAAATAAAACCGCCCGGTCAGCTGCCTTTCCGTCGGCGGCTCCAACTTCTCCGATCGCCCTCCGATCTCCCCTCCATGTCGTTATCGCTCTTCCTGGCTCGATTCTTTCTCCTCTTCTTCTTTTACTCCACCCATCCCTCCCCCATCCAACCTCCTTCGGTCGTCTACTCACAACAAGAGGTCACCATGGAGAAGATTACGGATAAGATCGCGGCGTTGCCGCCGGATGAAAATTATTTTTCTTTGGAGTTCTTTCCTCCCAAAACTCAGATGGTGGGGTTCCCCTCCCCGCACTGGAATAACATGGAGGTAAAAGAGGCCATAGCTGACCAAGTGGTTCGACGCAATCTAGGGCTTTGCAAACCTCCAAGCCCGGTTAGAGCGCATGGCACAGGCCCTGCGACCGCTGTTCGTCACTGTCACATGGGGTGCCGGCGGGAGTACGGCAAGCAGATCGCTGGAGCTGGCGGAGGTCTGCCAGCGCCAGTTGCAATTGACCACTTGCTTACATCTCACCTGCACGAACACGAGTCGGGAGCTCGTCGATCAGGCCCTGGAGGAGGCAAAGGTGTTGGGGATCAGGAATATCTTGGCCCTGCGCGGTGACCCGCCGCGCAGCGAGGAATACAACATGCACGGGGAGGACGATAGCAACAAGGACTTTACGTTTGCCGTCGACTTGGTCCGCTACATCCGACAGCAGTACGGAGACTATTTCTGCATCGGAGTCGCCGCCTACCCGGAAGGTCATCCCGTCGACTCCTTCCAAGACACCCAGGACCCCGAGAGGGATCTGCCGTATCTGGTGGAGAAGACGCAAGCCGGTGCCGACTTCATCATGACCCAGCTGACCTATGACCTGGACGCCTACGTCAAATTCGAGAACCGTCTGCGGAACCATGAGTCGGGCGCCTTCAAGACCATCCCCATCATCCCCGGCTTGATGCCCATCCATAGCTATAAGATCTTAACGAGAGTGACCAAGCTGAGCCACGTCCATATCCCGCCCGAGATCATCAAGAAGATGGAAGAGGTGCGGTTCGACGATGACGCGGTCAAGCGCATTGGTGTCGACGTGCTCCGTGAGCTGGTGGACGGCATCCGAAAGATCCCTCGTCCCGGCCAACGCGGGTTCCATTTCTACACCTTGAACCTGGAGAAGACCGTATCGTTCATCATCGAGCGCTGCGGCCTGATCCCCGAGTACGCCGAAGAGGACGCATTGGTTGATGGTGGCAGTCTATCTGCCCTCGACTTGTCGGCCGCGGGCCCCAATGGAGCCAGTCGCTCCGCCTCCAGACGCCGCCGGTCGTCGCTCAACTCCCTTCCCCACAACCGAGTCATCGTGGATCGGCCGCAGTTCGATGAATCCTCCAAGAGCTCGATGACCCACGAGGCTCCGGCCACCAGTGCCGGCATGCCCGCCATGCCGCCGGACCGCAGCACCACGCTGCAGATCTCCGAGGGCTTGGGTGCGCTCGGTCGGGAAGCCACCTGGGATGATTTCCCCAACGGTCGGTGGGGTGACGCGCGGTCGCCTGCGTTCGGAGAGATCGACGGCTACGGTCCTTCGTTGCACGTTGCCCCGGCGGTCGCTCGTCGGATCTGGGGCTACCCTGTCTCCCGCGACGACATCAGTGCGCTCTTCCGCCGGCACGTGTCGGACGAGCTTTATATCGTTCCTTGGTCCGAGGGCGGTGCGGAGGAGAACTCCAGCGGCTTGAGCCCCGAGACGGCCACCATCCGGCCGGAGCTGCTGCAGCTAATCGACAAGAAGGGCTGGTGGACGCTGGCCTCCCAGCCGGCCGTGAACGGCGTGCGAAGCGACGACCCCGTATTCGGCTGGGGGCCCCCGGGCGAAGGGTTCGTCTTCCAGAAGCCGTTCGTGGAATTCTTCTGCCCCAACAAGGACTACACCACCGTCGTCAAGCCCCTGCTGCAGAAGCACGGGCACGAGAAACTCGCCTGGTTCGCCGTCAACAGCAAGGGCGAGTTCCAGTCGTCCATGCCATCGCAGAGCTCCGAAGCCGACCCGATCGAGATCAACCCGGAAAACGTCAACGCCGTGACGTGGGGCGTCTTCCGCGGGAAGGAGATCGTTACGCCCACCATCATCGAAGAGGTCAGCTTCCGCGCCTGGGGCGACGAGGCCTTCCGCATCTGGGACGAGTGGCGCCGCATCCACCCGCGCGGGTCGGCGACGGAACGCTTCCTCAACGAGACGAAGAATGATGTGTGGCTGGTGTGCGTCGTGGGGCAGGACTTCGGCGCCGGTACCAAGGTGGGTTCGAAGGAGGAGCAGGAGGAGCGGACATGGATGTGGAGGGAGTTGATTGAGAGTTAGTTCGTTCTTTTTTTCTTTCTTTCTTTTACTTTTTGCTGGATGGAAACGATATGCAATATATCTAAATTTTTTTTTCCTTGTATTTTCCTTTTTTATCCTTTTCTCCTTGTGTACATGCATATTGGTGAGCAGGTTTCGAATCGATTCGGTTATATCTTTTTGTAGTAGTGGTAGTAGTAGTAGCAATGCTATACCATCCCACGCACCATTACTTTGTCTGTTTAGTAGGTAGGTAGGTACCTATCAGAGCTACCTTACCTACTAAGTATACAGAACTCCATCCAAAGCATCTAGCAACAGTAACATAGATATATAGATAAGTAGATAGTGGTACCTAGCTCTACATACATATATATACATATATATATATATAAGACCCTCTAAAATACTCATGTAGAACCCCTAAAATACCCATGTAGAATCACTAAAAACACCCACATAGAACCCCTAAAAGGGCCCATGTATAGGGCCTTTTAAAGCACCCGTGTAGGGCCCCTAAAAGCGGCCATATAGATTCTCTAAAAGGACCCCTGTAGGGCCCCTAAAATCACCCATGTAGCACCCCTAAAACCACACACATAGGGCCCCTAAAACCACTCATGTAGCACCTCTAAAACCACCCACGTAGGGTCTCTAAAAGGACCCATGTAGGGCCCCTAAAAGGACCCCTGTAGGGCCCCTAAAACCACCCATGTAGCATCTCTAAAACCACACATGTAGGGTCCCTAAAGCGCCCACATAGGGCCCCTAAAACCACTCATGTAGCACCTCTAAAACCACCCACGTAGGGTCCCTAAAAGGACCCATGTAGGGCCCCTAAAAGGACCGCTGTAGGGCCCCTAAAACCACCCATGTAGCACCCCTAAAACCACACACGTAGGGTCCCTAAAGCGCCCACATAGGGCCCCTAAAACCACCCATGTAGCACCCCTAAAACCACCCACGTAGGGTCCCCAAAGCGCCCACATAGGGCCACTAAAACCACCCATGTAGGGCCCCTAAAACCACCCATGTAGGGCCGCTAAAAACACCCATGTAGACCCCTAAAAAATAGGGTAGGAAGCGGCAGAATACCCGAGGGCGGTGAGAGGGAGAAAGGGAAGAGAAAAAGTGATGGGGTGCGGAACGGCAGAACACCCGGGGACGGTGAGGGGAACGGACCAACCACAACGCGGGAGCGCGCCAAGAATCCGCTCTCTTGGCAACGTTATCACATATACATAGTTGATGTAATTGGGGCTGATGTTGGTGTGGGTGTTTCGGTCAAGTATAAGGATGTTATTTGACGGTGCAAATACGGGAACTTCCTACTGGTATATATATATATCTATATGGGTGTATGTGTGTGTAAATTAGTTATTTGCAAATTTTGAATGGAATTGCATTTGCATTATTTTTGCGTACGTTAGATGTGCAGTACGTATGTATTAGACAGGTAGGTGGGTGGGTACTCGGGCTTATTCTCTCTCTCTATATATATATCTAGTAGCATTATAAAGAGACTCTTCAGCGATATATTGTAGGTAGTATGCAATGCAATTCAATGCCAATTCGAACGCTACTATGTCTCGTATATACGTCACAGTCAAATCTCTATCTTTAATCAGGTCTAGGTGAAGCCTGCCCAAGTGATAACCAAGCAAATAGATTAGGAAGACTCCTTCTGGGCAAACCCGTGCTCCTCGAGGCCGTCGGCGCCCGTATCCGGCGTAGCGACGGAGGATTGCGACTCGGCGTACTTTTGCAGGGCGTCGTCGAGGCGGCCGAAGGCGCGGGGGTTGGGGCGGGGTTGGTACGGTCCGGCAGCGGGGAGTTGGTGGCCGCGGAGGCTGTATTGTACCTGGTTAGTATAGATGGATAATTGATTGGATGGGAAAGGAAGGGGGGATTACCGTGGTCCCTGGCCGGTTCGCTGGGGTAGTTCCGAGTCGTAGGTGCGGTGGAAGGCGTGGACGTCTGCGTCGAAGGTGCCGCGGTGGATGCTGTCGCGGATGCCGGAGAAGAAGAGGTCGATGGTGTGGAGGTTGTGGATCTGGAGGAGGGTCCAGGCGAGCATTTCCTTGGCGGTGAGGAGGTGGTGGATGTATGCGCGGTGGTGGGATTTGCAGGTGTAGCAGGTGCAGTTGGGGGAGAGGGGCGCTGTGTCGGTGGGGTGGCTGTCGGTGGACCAGAGGTCGAAGGCGAGGGGGCGAGGCTGCGTTTGCGTCCCTGATGATGGCGCCGGGAAGGCGAAATCGAGGGCGATGCCGGCGTCGGAGCAGGCGCCTACGAAGGGCACCGTGAGGAGGTCTGCGCCCAGTGAGATGTCCCGGAGGAGGTCGTGCGGGGTGTCCGGGTCGCTGAGGAGCAGGCGCGGGAGGGAGGCGAGTCCGTCGGGGACTAGGGACAGCGATGCGGACTCGTAGAGTGCCAGACCGGAGAGGTAGGGCCGCAGGTCGTGCTCCAGGTCTTCCAGGTAGATGGTCTGCTCGGCGTTGTCGAGCGGGAGGACGGGGGCGAAGTAGGCCGCCTGGGAGCGGCTGGTGTCGGGGATTGCGCTGCCGTAGAGCTGCTCGGTGGCGTGCGTGGTGTATGCGTGGGTCCGGTCGACCATCTTCCCGCGTCGTTTCACGCCGGGCTGCTGTCCCGGTCTTAGATCGGCGAGGCCGACGACGATATCCGGGCGCAGTCTCCGGACGGCGTCGACGTACTGGGTGGCCTCGAGCTGGCGGAACCCGAACATGGTGGAGATGGCGATCGAGTTGGTGGTGTTGTCCGGGGGACAGACGATGGGGGGCACGCGGCGGGGACCCATGACGAGGCCGAGATCGTCGGGGAGACAGGTGAAGTTGCGGAGGGCCGATTCATGAGGGGCCGTGGGGACTTTGTAGAGGGCGGGTTCGCTCTTGGTGTTTGGCCGTTCTAAGACTGATCTGGCCCGATGGGCATGACTGTCAGTATTCCTCTCATTTTTATGATGAATAACAAATTAAGAAAAAAATAAGGGTCAAGTACAATCTTCTAAGCCAAGGTATAGACTGGCGACGGAGGTGTGGTCGCGCAGGACATCGTGGGCGATGTGCGGAAGAGCACCGCGGGAGGTCACCGGAAGGACGTGGGGCGTGGAGATGGATTTTCTCCCCGCGATGGCCAGAGACCCCAGACGCGGAGAGAGGGTCGAGGCGACAGGGTTGGCGAGGGTGAACTGGAGCATCTCCTCCGAGGATGGTGGAGAGATGGGTTGCTGCATGGCGGAGAGAAGTGGAGGGGAAGAGTCAAGAGTCGGGGAAGAAAAATGAGATGCGGCGGATGATCTGCGATAAGAGGACTTATCGGTGGCCTAGGTCTGGAGTTGATCCTATCTCTTTATTATTCTATTCAATTTTATTTTCTATTTAATTTTTTGAGTTATAGTCAATAGTCTTTCTTCTTCTTCTTTCTTTCTATTTTCCTTTTCATATTGTAGTTACTTGATAATGGATACAATGGGAGAACTACACCCAATCTTGCATGATTGTTCTACGGTAGTACAATATGTATAGATATAGATATAGATATAGATATAGATATAGATATATATAAAGGAATATAAAGATAGAATACAGACCTCAATAGAGACAGATATATATATAGATCAATACGCCTATTGACAGTAGATAAATTATAGACATAAATATCGACTTCCTAATGCAGACATGCCTGAGGATATCCCGGATCCCGTGACCGGACCGACGGAGAAGCGTATCTCTGTATCGGTAATACGATTCCATACATACCGAACATACCAGCGTTCTCTCTCTCGAGGAATGGCTGGAATGGCTGGAACAAAACCCAAGCCAAACGGTGGATGGTTGACGTGTCCACTCGTCACTTGGTCCGGTTGGGATTGGTCGACCGTCAACACGGTCTTTTTTTTTCTTATTTTCCCTTCGATTTGAAAACTTTTCCTGATATATAGATGGATCTTATGATACCAGGTATGGTACAGTAATCACCGTTTGCGAGCATCTCCAAACCCGTATGATCTGGTATGGTACACAACCCGATCATTTCGACTAATGGAGAACTCGATCAACAATGGTTTATAAAATAATAAAAGTCAGTCGAATCAAACATTATATTATATTATATTATAGGATCAAATCGACCAAAGTAGATAAGATACTTTTCCAGAAGGAGAACCAATCCCCTCGATACTGGATGCAGTGGATGGACTGATACCGAGTTGATCGAGACCGGATTGATTGGTGGTCCGTTTCTTTCCTCCTTCCTCTGTCTCTCTCTGTCTCTCTCTCTCTCTCTTCTTCTTCTTCTCTCCTTCTGGCTCTTCCTATTTTCTCCACTCCTTCCCATCCCTCATTCCCGGATTCATCTTGGCTTCTCTTCCCTGCTCTCATCATCCCATCATCCCTCCCATCCTCTCCTCCCTTCCTTTCCCTCCTCCCGATCATCGTCTATCTCTATCCATCTCTCCCCTTCCTCTCTTCCCCGGCTTTCTCTCCATCGACCACCACCACGACCTCGCCATCCACTTCCTCACTCCAACCCCCCCCGTCCTCGCCTCGGCTCTCCATGTGCGTTTCGCATCGCATGCTGTCGTCCTTCCGTCTGCGATAATCCAACGCGCACACTCTTCTCCCACCCTGCCTCCGTGGGATCGTTCATTCCAATTCCTCTCGCCCGTCAGAAATGGTCGCCCCGGCCGTAACGGGAGGGAACTCGACTGGTGGACAGTCTCCCGCGAACCACCAACCGCCTCGGTCCTCCAGTACGCATCCGTCGCATTCGCACAATGTTCCCTTGAGCGCTCGAAGATCCGCTCCCCTCGACCTCTCCACGGTCGAACGACGAGGCCAGCCCAATGCCCCTCGAGAACCCGGCAAACGCATCCGTCCCCACGGCCTGCAGGAGGCTCCCACCTTTCGTCCCACCGAGGAGGAGTTTAAGGACCCCGAACAATACATTCGCAAGATCGCCCCCGAGGGCAAGAAATATGGCATCTGCAGGATCATTCCGCCGGAAAACTGGCAGCCCCCGTTTGCCATCGACACCGAGGTATGTTTGACATGGAAAAACAGAAAAAGAAAAGGGAAAAAGAAAAATTTCCCCCTAGCCCACAATCCCTTTCTTCTCTTGTACCTCCAGTGTCGCTAATCATTTCTTCTCCCTCCTTTCCCCCGCACAGCGATTCCACTTCAAGACCCGTCGTCAAGAGCTCAACTCGGTGGAAGGAGGTATGCCCCCGTATTCGGCGCGGTTTGCGGCCGGTGGTCCTCCGCTCCCCGGTTCTGACCTGGTCTCAGGTACCCGTGCCAACCTCAACTATCTCGACCAGCTCGCCAAATTTCACAAGCAGCATGGGACCAATCTCAACCGCTTCCCCAGCGTCGACAAGCGCCCCTTGGATCTCTACAAGTTGAAGAAGGCCGTCGAGGTGCGCGGCGGATTCGATGCGGTCTGCAAGACCAAGAAGTGGGCCGAGATCGGTCGGGATTTGGGCTACAGTGGCAAGATCATGTCGTCCCTGTCCACCTCCCTCAAGAACTCCTACCAACGGTGGCTTCAGCCCTACGAGGAGTACCTGCGAGTGGCGAAGCCCGGTGTCCAGCAGCAGCTGGAGCTGGAGCATGGCGGCCCGTATACCCCGTCCCCCAATCACTCCCCCATGGCCAAGAAGCCGCTCGTCGACCACACCACCCAGCCCCCCTTGCCCCAACCCGCGTTGGGCCTGCCCAAGGCCGAGGTTGAGGCCACCCCGGATCGGCCGGCACCTCCCCCCGTCGAGCCCACGCCCCCGCCGCGTCCCGTCGCCTCGGGGTTCACCCCGGTCAATGCAAGCTCAGGCTTCACGGCCGTCAACCGTTCGCCCTCCTTCATGGCCGTCAACAACGGGCCTCCGGTGAAGCGCGAGGCCGACAATGGCTCCCTGACCCCCAAGAGTCTCGCTGACCACCCCCCGAGCGCCACCCCCGTCTCCAATGGTCATGGCCCGCATCCGATGAAGCGTGCCATCAGCCACGACAGCAGTTCCCAGCCCGAAAATGGAGATGATCCAAACGGGCGACGGAGCAAACGGTTACGTAAGGGTACTGATCGATTCCGCGTGGGTCACAGGAAGAGACCGTCGCTGACCGTGTTGTGTGATGTTGTTTTTGTCCTGTAGATGTCCCCCCTACTGTCGCCGGTTCGCATATGAGTTTACTTCGCCCCGCCCCACCCCGGGCGCGCAAATCTGATACCCAAACCACCGGTGATGTAAGTCCCTTCCCTCCCCCTCCTCTGGATTCCATTCCATCGCATTGACATCGTGGAGAAATGTGAGGCGTGCGGCAAGACCGAGGATCGAGCCGCGATCCTCGTCTGCGACAGCTGCGACAACGGGTTCCATAAGTACTGCCTCGACCCCCCGCTGACCGCCGTTCCCGAGTATGACTGGCACTGTCCCAAGTGCCTCGTCGGCACCGGCGAGTTTGGCTTCGAGGAAGGAGGCATCTACTCGCTCAAGCAGTTCCAGGAGAAGGCCAGTCACTTCAAGAAGAACTACTTCGCGTCCAAGATGCCCTTCGATCCCGTCCTCAACACGCACCGCCGCGAGTCCGAGGATGACGTCGAGCGCGAGTTTTGGCGATTGGTCGAGAGCCTGACCGAGACCGTCGAGGTCGAGTACGGCGCCGACATCCACTCCACCACCCACGGCAGTGGCTTTCCCACCTTGGAGCGCAACCCGCTCGACCCGTATTCCCACGACGGCTGGAATCTGAATGTCCTCCCCTTCCACGGAGACTCGCTGTTCCGCTACATCAAGACCGACATCTCGGGCATGACCGTCCCCTGGGTCTACGTGGGCATGTGCTTCTCCACATTCTGCTGGCACAACGAAGACCATTACGCCTACTCGGCCAACTACCAACACTTCGGCGCCACCAAGACCTGGTACGGCATCCCGGGAGCCGACGCGGAAGCCTTCGAGGAGGCCATGCGCCAGGCCGTCCCGGAACTCTTCGAGGGCCAGCCCGACCTGCTTTTCCAGCTCGTCACGCTGATGCCGCCGGATCAGCTGCGGAAGGCCGGCGTCAATGTCTACGCGTTGGACCAGCGGGCCGGCCAGTTCGTCGTCACCTTCCCGCAGGCGTACCACGCCGGGTTCAACCACGGGTTCAACTTCAACGAAGCGGTCAACTTCGCGCCCCCCGACTGGGAGCCGTGGGGCGCGGCGGGCGTCGAACGCCTCCAGGCGTTCCGGCGGCATCCGTGCTTCTCGCACGACGAGTTGCTCATGGCCGCCGCCACCAAGAGCGAGCTCGATATCAAGACCGCCAAGTGGCTCGCCCCTGCCCTCGAGCGAACCTGTGCCCGCGAGCTGGCGGAGCGGACGTCCCTGATTGCGCGGCACCGCGAGGTCGCTCCGCACGCCTGCGTCCTCGGGTCGGACGATCCGACCGCCCGAGGCGACTGTCAGCTCCGGTGCCTCGTCGAGGAGGAGGATCTGCCCGAGGAGGATTACCAGTGCGCGTTTTGCAAGGCTTACACTTACCTGACACAGTTCCGCTGCCACCGGACCGGGAAGACTGTGTGCATGATCCACGTGGATACGTATGATTGCTGCGGGGAACCCCTGGCCCAGCGGCTGCTCGGCCCGGACCACACGCTTCGCTACCGGATCGGGGATCACGCCTTCCAGGCCCTGGTGCAGAAAGTCGTGGAGCGCGCCCGCGTGCCGGAGGCGTGGAGCGAGAAGCTCGACAAGACTCTGGAGAATGAGCCCAAGCCCCAGTTGAAGGTCCTTCATAGCCTGCTAAATGAAGGTGAGAAAATCCCATACCACCTGCCCGGTCTCCAAGATCTTGCGGCATTCGTCCAGCGCTGCGATAAATGGGTTGAAGAAGCAACCAACTACATCACCCGGAAACAGCAGAACCGGAGGAAGAACGAGAAGGCTTGGCGCCGAAGTACTTCTAAGGCCGCGCAGCTGGAAGAACGAGATCGGGAAATCCGCAGAGTAGAGAACATCTACGCCCTTCTTGCAGAGGCTGATAAACTGTCGTTCGACTGTCCACAGATGGCGGCTCTGGAAGAGAAGACCCGCGAGATCGAGAAATTCCGCCAGGACGTTAGCGCTGCCCTCATGAACCCCCACGTCCGATCCGTCCCGGAAGTGGAGGAGCTGGTGGAGTCCGCCCGCAATTTCAACGTGGACGTTCCCGAGGTCGAGAGCCTCGAACACCTTCTCCGGCAGATGCGGTGGAACGACGGGGCGCGCCTCCGGCGGGACCGCCCCCTAACCCTCCAGGAATGCCAGGAGCTCATCCAGGCCGGGGAGCAACTCGGACTGTCGCCCACCAACGAACACCTGCTGCACTTCAAGGAGCTGTGCCGCCACGGCGAGGCCTGGGAGGCCAAGGCCAAGGAGCTCATGTCCGTTGAGGCCGTGCACTACCAGCAGCTCGAGGCCCTGTCGGCGCAGTCCAACCGGTTCCCCGTGTCGCCCGACACACTCGCCGCCGTGGACGCCATCCTGATCAAGCAGCGGGAGGCCCAGAAGCAGATCCAGTCCCTGTATGAGAAGAGCCGGGATCCGGATTTCCGCAAGCGGCCCCTATATAAGGATGTCCGGGAGCTCATGGAATCGTTAGAGGGGTTGAACAGCCGGCCCACGGGGGCTATCGACCTCGAGAGAGAACAGAAGCGTCACGAGGACTGGATGCGGAAGGGGAAGAAGCTGTTCGGCAAGGCCAATGCCCCGCTGCACATTTTAAAGTCCCACATGGAGTATGTGGAGAAGCGAAACTCGTACTGCTTCGACCTGGAGGACCGGTACCGCCCGCCCGTCGAGCCTGCCTCCCGCGATAATACCCCAGAGGGTCTGTTGGACAATTCCGCGACGACCAGCATGTGGGGTGGGGGGAAGTCCCGAAAGCGCGACGTCTTTTGCATTTGCCGACATTCCGAGGCAGGCATGATGATCGAGTGCGAAGTCTGTCACGAATGGTACATCCTTCTTTCCTGCTTCTTTCTTTCTTGCTTGTTTTCTTTTTCTTCCGAGGCGGTTGACTGACTAGTTGTAGGTACCACGGCAAGTGTTTGAAGATCGCCCGCGGCAAAGTCAAGGAGTTCGACAAATATACCTGTCCCATCTGTGATTGGCGGCAAAAGATCCCTCGCGATGCCGCGCGTCCCAAGATCGAGGACCTCCAGGAGTGGCAGGCCGAAGTGCCCAGCCTGCCGTTCCAGCCCGATGAGGAAGAGATCCTGGAGAGCATTGTCAACAAAGCCCTGGCCTTCCGGGACTTTCTCCAGAGCTTCACGAATGCGGCTTGCACCACGACCGAGGAAGTGCCGACGTTGATTTTCTACCTGCGCAAGATCGAAGGCGCCGAGGTGCTGCTGGCCTACGAGACGAACTTTTTCCGACAGGAGATCCACAAGTGGGCACCTGTGGCGCCGGATGCGCCGCCGATCTTGAAGGAATCCTTGTCCACGCGGAAGCCTCGGCCGACCAAGCAGCAGAAGATCATGGCGCAGCTGGGCGTCGAGCGGCCCGAGGATCTTCCGCCCCATCTGCAGACCAAGCAGACGAACCACGCCCGGAACAAGTCCCTGGATTCGCCGGGTGGTCGGTCTTCGCATGCCCAGCCCAACACGCCTACTCCTGGGGATGGCAGCAATCCCGACTCGAACCGCGGTGGTCCGACGCTGACCCCGATGAGTGACGCTCCCCAGTCGACATATCCGTTCTCTGCCAACTATTCCCTCCCCGAAAACGACTCCACGCCCGCCTTCGCGCCTGGTTCCTCCGCCTTCTTGCCCCGGCCCCATTCGCCCTCCTTCCCGGCCCGTTCCCCGTCTCCACACCAGGGACTGAACCCGTCCCTCTTCAGCCCGCGTCCATTCAGCCGGGATGATGCCGATCGGCCGCCCGGGGTGGACGTCGGCAACTCCAACCCCTTCGGAAGCAGCCCGCGGCAGAATCTCGACGACGTCTTCGCCGATCTGACCAACCAGGACACCGAGCCCGACCCCGAGCCAGAGCCGGAACCTATGGAAAACACGCACGCCAACGAGGCTTTGGAAGTCCTTGACGCGGGCAATGGCGGGGACTATTCCGATTCCGTCGCAGAATCACCGGACGAGAAAGCCAACGGGGAGACGAACGGAGAAACCAACGGCGAGGCTGAGACGAGCGGGGCGAATCTCTCTCCACCACCGCGGTGACCGGACCGACCCTCAACGAACCTTATTCCCTTGATGTACGCCAATGACGTGGCGGTTTATGTGTGGCACGCGCTCAAGTTCTTTTCTACTTATATCTCTTTCTCCCTTGCTCGTTTCTATTCTTCGTGTCTGCTTTTGCCTTCCTTTTCTCCTATTTATATCTCGCAGGTCGTCGGGAATTTCTTCCGGCCGGACGTATTACTATACTACGTCCACAGGCATTTGGCGGCGGCGTTTCGAATCCCCAGGTGGCTTTCTGCAATGTATTATTCCGGTGTTGACGAGGTGTTTCCATTGCCTCCTATTTCGGTTCTTGTTTTTGTGCGTTTGACCTTATTACGGTCCCCAGGCGCTGTGTGGTTTTACGACCTCGGTGCGTTAAAAGAGAGGGGGTGGGGGGAGTTTGGCTGGCTGTTTCTGTATCAGTTTCACTGAAGTTTTGTTTTGTTCGTGAGGTACTGTGGTTTACAGGCTCCGTCCTATCAATGTAATTCTAGAAAGAAGAAAAGATGATATGTACCTCTATAGTAGACTTGATATGTTCTATCTT
Organism: Aspergillus neotritici; assembly: GCA_023619815.1. Taxonomy (NCBI): domain Eukaryota; kingdom Fungi; phylum Ascomycota; class Eurotiomycetes; order Eurotiales; family Aspergillaceae; genus Aspergillus; species Aspergillus neotritici. Next base: position 215,597 of record JALZYL010000035.1, on the reverse strand, counting down.
TCCCAACACTCGTAACTAGTCAATGCAAGATCATCAGTCAATATCAGCATATGCCGCCAACGCCGCCTGTCCCCCAGTATGAATAAACAGCGCATTCACCGCGTCCTCACCCTTACCCTCCCGATCAAGATTAAGATTCAGATCACGCAACCGCCCCTCCCAATCCCTCCCCAACTCGCCCCCCTCAACCCACCCCATGGCCCCCCTCAAAACCTTCGCCGTATAAACCGGATCAAGAATCAGCGCCTCCCTCCGCGCAGCAATCTCCATCGCGGCCTTCGTCTCCGCATCCAGAACCCCATACGCGGCGCCCGCGAACCGCGCATCCAAGTGCACGTCGGCGTCCATAGTGATGGCTTGCTCGGCGTCTTCAAGGCCGATCAGTGACGCTGCTTGGCGCGCGAAGCGCAGCACACGCTCTTCGTGCCACGTTTGCGGCTTCGTCGGGGAGTTGATGATGCCGATAATTTTGCGGGGGGGTTTGCCTTTCCCTCCGGGGTTGGGAGAGGGGGAGGATTCCATTCGCTCAAGCATTTTAAATCCAGCGATGAGACCACCGACGGTACTTCCGCTGCCGCACGCGACGAAGATATAGTCGAAGCGGACGCCGAGCTGTTTCTCCTGCGCGGCGATCTCGAACGCACAGCGGGCGTAGCCTACCCCGCCGAGGGGGTGGAGGCTTGCGCCGGAGGGGATCCAGTAGGGTGTTTTGTTTGCGGCGCGGAGCTCAGCGAGGACGGGGGCGACGGTGTCGGTGCGGCCGCCGTTTGTGGAGCCCGGTTCGAAGACGCGGATGTCGGTGCCCAGGAGGTGTGCGATTTGGGGGTTTCCGGTGCGGAGGAAGGAGGTTTTGTCGGTGGAGGCGGAGAGGCCGCCTCCTGTGCCTTTGTGGAGGAGGATGACGGAGGTGAGGTTGAGGTGGTTGGCGAGGGAGGAGACTTGGATTGTGTGGTTGCTTTGGATGGCGCCTTCTGTGACGAGGGTTGTTGTCTTGCTTGAGCTGGGGTTGGGGTTGGGGGCGTTGTTGGGGTAGCTGCTGTAGAGGGGGGTGGGGGAGAGGATGTCTGGGACGATGTATTCGAGTTTGCGGTATTTGTTGCCTGCGCAGGCGAGCGGGGAGGATTGGTCTTCGCGTTTGGCGAAGAGGGTGATTTGGGGAGTGGGTTTAGAGGGGTTGTTGTTGTTGTTGTTGTTCTTGTTGTTGTTCTTGTTGTTGTCGTTGAGGTAGGAGGTGAGGGCTGGGAGGGGGTGGATTGGGGATGGATGGGAGTAGAGGAGGGGGTGTCGGGGGAGTTTTGCGAGGGCTTCGGGGAGGGCGAGGGCCATGGTGATATTTTAGTATATGTAGGTGCTGTTTCAAAGTATGGACAGTATATAGGTAGTCGTTTGCTTGTCTATTGAGATGAGTCTATAATTGTAATCGTCGAATCGATCGAGGGGTATATACACGTCTTAGTTGGACAGGGTACCTGTTTGGTTAGTGGAATGGACCTGGATCGGTAATGGAATATCTAACTTACACTCTAATTTCAAGATCTCCATCTATTAGACAAAAGAGAGAATGAGATCAAAGAATGAGGTGAGGAGATGAAGTTGAAGCCAAAGTGGAACGAAGACGAGATGATAACAAGGCGGTCAGCCGTTCTGCCCGCCATATGCAACCGCCTTTCTTATCTGATCGATAACGTCGTCTATTTTGAAGCTTTTGAACGTCTGCTTGTCGTCTTGATCGTTACAAATCCAGCTATAGACACCATGCCTCCCTCCCTCCTCAAATTTCTCCGACATGCCCTCCAAGCCCACCACCGCTTCATCACCGGCGCCCTGACCCATGCCGAACCCCCCATCTACGTCATCGGCAACCCCTCCGCGGATCTCGATTCCATCATCTCTGCCGTCGTCTACGCATATTTCGGCAACCTCACCACAAGAAACCACATCCCTCTCATCAACCTGCCCAATGTCCCCTCCGGCTCGGAGCTGTACCGCCTGCGCCCAGAATTCGTCAAAGCCCTCTGGCTATCGACCCACCCAGCCCTAGAGGGCGAGCAACCATGGGATGAGACGGCCGAGTCGGCTGGCTCTCTCCTCCGCGACCATTTCCTGACTGTCGCAGATTTCGCGGCACACTTGAAGAGTAATTCCGGACGTCTCCAAGCGGATGCAGTCCTCGTCGACTGGAACGCGCTTCCCATTGCGTCACCGTCTGCCCCGCAGCAGCACCCCAAGGGCTGCATACCCGGTCTGGAGACCGCCGTCGACTTCACAGTCCTCGGCTGTGTGGACCACCACGTTGACGAGGGGTTCATGTCACGCGCTCCCGAAACCGAAATCAAGCCGCTCGAGATCCACACGGCAGGATCATGCACGTCCCTGGTGACGCACACCCTGCAGTCCCTCAACCTCTGGCGTGCAGACCACCCGCCATCAACCGACCTACAAACCCAGCAGCAGCAGCAGCAGCAGCAGCAACAACTCGCCCAACTCGCCCTCTCGGCCATCCTAATCGACACCGCAAACCTCACCTCCAAAGACAAGACCACCTCGTGGGACACGCAGGCCGCAGAATTCCTCACCCGCCAACTCTCCCCCACCACCAACAACAGCAACGACAACAACAACAAACCACAACAACTCTACACCCAAGTCCATCAAACCAAACAAAACAGTCTCGACCTCCTCACCATCGACGAGATCCTCGACCGCGACTACAAGCAATGGACCGAGACTCCTTCCTCCAGCGCCAACTCCAAGCCCATCGAGATCGGCTTCTGCTCAATGGTCAAATCCCTCCCGTGGATTATCCGCAAAGCAGGGACTGCCAAATCCTTCCTAGAGGCGGTAGAGGCGTTCGCGCGCGCGCGCAATCTAGGCATCATCGTCGTTATGACGGCGTTTACGTCGCCACTGAAAGCGGGCGAGTTCACGCGGGAGCTGTTCGTTTGGGCGTTGTCGGGGGATGAGAACGAGAACAGTAAAAAGAGCAACGACAAGAATGACGTGGCGACAGCAGCCCTGAAACGCTTCGTGGAGCAGTCAGAGGAGAAACTGCGTCTGCGGGAATGGACGGCGCTGGACGTGGTCGATCGCGAGGACCAGGAAGAGGAGATTGTGCGGTCGTTGGTTAGTGATGCTGATGCTGATGCTGGTGCTGATGCTGGTGCTGGTGGTAAAGGCTGCTATCGACGCGTCTGGGTGCAGATGGATTTGAGTAAGAGTCGGAAACAGGTTGCGCCGTTGGTAAGGGAGGCTGTTGCTTCTTTGTAGTTTCTGGCACTTTCTCTTTATATATATATAGGGTTCTATATAAATGTACTACTCTGTACAAGGGCGAAGGGATACGAGATATCAAGATAAATATAATAGGTATTTGGTTACTACAAATCATATACATACATAAACAGGTAGAGAGAAAGAGATAAATAAATAAATAGATGGATAAACTACACATTCTCCTTCACAAGCAATGACTAGTCGCCTAGGACACGTCTATGTACGTCTGTCTATGTATATGCTGATTCCAGCCCATTTTACTCCCCCGCAAGCCAGGTACAGTGTAAGCCAAATGGTACATACATGCTCATGCATAGTGTCAGAAAATGAAAAATGGGAAGCAGTAAAATAAAAGATAACGCCATATCAATCATATCCAGGACTCCGCACAAATGATCTGAACGTAATATGAGAATTCCGCTAATGCGCACCGCGATGGAAATTCATAATGGATGGTAAGAGAAAGCTTGGAAGGAAAAAATAGACGAAAAATCAATGCATGGGCTCCGATCATGCGTGCAGTCAGTCATTCACGAATAATAATGAGAAAACTAGAAGCATTCCCATTCGCAGAAAACACACCAGCGAGCCACACGGTCGGCCAAGACGAGACCTCGCCAGACGCCGCGCTCGCCGATCTTGATCACCGTTTCCCAGACGCTACCGTCCGCGTCGTTGCCCACATCCGACCCCAGCATGTGGTCTGCCTTCCGGGTCAGACGAAGGATCTTGCCTGATGGGGACTGGATCGCCAGCTTTGCGGGCTTTTCCCGGCCTGACGCCGATCGGTTGGACGAGATGGCGGACGTGGAAGCCGAGAACTCGTGCGAGACGGCGGACACGGACGATCCCGCGGCCGAGCTGGATACCATGCTCAGGGCACTGGCCGGTCGGGCAAACATGGACGGCGAGACACGCCCGGCGATGCCGGATTCGTTGCTGATCGACGAGAAGGAAAGCGTGGACGGGTGCTGGCGGACGGCGAAGACGAACGTGTTGTTGACGGCGAGCTTGGCGCACTGCGGCTGCATTATATAGAGATCGTGACGCTGGGCGTGAGGGGTGGGATGGCGCAGCACAAAGTCATAGGGTGGGTTCTCTCCGGTATGGACGATGGGAATAGCGAGCGCCAGAGGATGCGGAATGTCTCGATTGGAATGCATGAGTCCCTTTTTCCCCGCATAGATTTTGACCGTGGCTCGTCCCTCGTCACCGGGAAGAACCGCCTTGACCGTGATGCGTTTCTGGCCGTTGACCCAGTCAGGCTGCACCAGTGCTCGTTTGCGCACCACATCCCCGCTCTCGAAGTAGTCTCCATCGGCATCACGGGCAAAGGCGGGCGCCTCAACTTCGGCGGCACATTCTACATCGGGCGGGACAAACAAGCGGAACTGCACGACCTCGAGGTTTTCGATGTGAATTAGGCTGGTGTCGTAGTCGGGAAATTGCACATTCATCTTAAAATAAGGCGGACAAGCGGTGGGGAGAGCAAGCAGAACGTCGGGAGAGATCGGTGGGCAAATGTGTTGATCTTCAGGCGACAGTGGAACGTGCGTATAACAGAGCTCGAGCGGACGCGTCAGGAAGTACCAGCTCTCGGCCGTGGAAAGGGGGTTGGTCACGTATTGGTCCCGTCGAGGGTTCGTTGGGCTCGCCAAGGAGCAATCCATGAAACGCCATTCGCCGTCCACCAGGATCGAATTCCACCAGTGGTTCGCTCGCGAGAGGCTGTCAAGCTCCATCAGTTCGCCGGGTTGCTTCAGAAACCCTTTGATCACATCGGCATGCAAACCGACCGAGGAGCACATCTCCTGCACCAGGAACGCAACTTCTTGCGGGCTGCCTCGTCTCGTCTGTACGACACGTTTCAGATCGACTCCAATCTCCTCGACAGGCTCGTCCCAGGCGATCTTTTCGCTGACCCAGGTGAAGATGGCACGAAGGCGTTGAACATCGCTCTTGTAAGGCCGGCAGATGTAACCCTGGGCTAGACTCATCGGATTCGTCATGGGAGGGAGACTGTTGACAAAGCGAGCGCTCTTGTCGACAAGAGTCAGATTGGCGGATCCAAAGTCAGTTGGCTCACTAATCGGCAGCCCATCAATGCTTTCGTCGCCCTCCGCAGTCTCGTAGAGCTCTTCCACCGCATAAATCACAGGGTTATCCATCATCTGGCACCGTTCCGCCCGCTCGACCCGCTCATTGCGGCTCAGGGAGACAGCCCGGTGTACATCCCGTCGTACCTGCACCCAGTCGACAGCAGTGCCCCCGAGACCCATTTCCCGTGCCGCATCTGCTCGGTTTGAGTGTGAAGATCGAATGGGGGTAACCGGCCGCCCTTTTGTAGGCGAGTAAGAGCTACCGGTGTGTCCGACGGTGATACTGCTGCGAGCATTAGCAGCACCTGTTTTGGCGGTCTCGAAGATCTTCTTGAAGAACCCATGTTTCTTTGCTTTGGGGGTGGAAAGACCACCAAACACGCCCGCGGACTCTTCGGGATCCGCCTCCGTCGATGACCACGGGATGGCGGACGAAGCGCCTTGACGAGAGGAGTTGTGACTCGAATGATAGGAGATGCCAGTGAGGGGAGTTTCCGGTCGGGGCATCCGGGAGACATCACTGAATCCTCGAGAGCGAACCGTGTCGGCCGCCGTGTTCGGTCGCCCGTCCGGTCCCACGCCGCGTCTGGCGTAACTGCCAGCACTGGTAGCACTGAACCCACCAGCGGATGGGCCGCTCATCATGCTCTGGCTGGTCTTGTCCGTGCTGGTGGTCAGGTTGGTATTGACGCTCTGCACACCACTCGAGGAATTCGTCGTGCTTGACTTGGTGGTGTAGCTTCGATCCAGCATGTCCTCCCGCAGATCGTTACCGGACCTTCTTCCTCTCAGGTGCGGGAACTGAGCTGGAATGGAGTTATGCCGTCCGTGGTAAGGGACGTTCCTCATTGGGGGCGGAGGGGGTTCCTCATCAACCTCGGGGGCTCGTACATCCTCCGAACCCCGCCGATTCTGTTCCTGCATCTGACGCAAGCGACTCTCCATCCTCTGGACGTAATTGTTTAGCTGGGGAGGACCGTCTAGGTACTGATCAGGCGCGTAGACAGTGTTCCTCTGCGGCCGGACGCCGTCGTACTGATTGCCCTTGTCACTGTCGAACCCCGTAGCAGTCAACGGTCGAGCGGGGGGCGGCGCCGGACGGGTGCTCCGAAAGCTGTCGTAGGCATCCGGAGACCAAGGGTTATTGAATACCGGCTGCGGTGATGGCGAGTGCGACTCGCCGCGAGGCATGCCCATATCCTCGAGAGAGGACATCACATCTTCCATTGCATCCCTCAGGGGCGAGGGGGTATTACCGTGGGTGTCAGAATGCGCAGCGGGTGATGGAGTCCTCGAATGGTTCGTATAATGGTCATGGGCAGTGGGGGTCGGTGGGGCACCCATTTCCATCGACGGCTGGCGGTTGACTGCAACCCGGTGTGGCGGTGGGGGAGGCGGCGGGGGAGAGTCTTCCCGTTCCTGGAGTTGCAGGGGCGATATCTCGCGGGACGAAGGCCGGTTGAAAGACGATTGATGCTTCGGAACAGACGGTGGCAGCGGTTCTGGCTCGTCAGGTGGACCGGGTGACGCTGCGTGGGACGGCGGCCCGCCGTAAGCGATGGCCTGGCGGGTCGAGATCATGGGTAGTCCCAGTTCATCCGCCTGCGGTGGGTGGGGGGATCTTGCGCGAGATGGAGGTCTAGGGTAGCCTGCATAGGGAGACGGCATCGCCGGCTCGTATTCGAGATACGGCTGGGGAGATCTCACACGCGAGGGAGGCCTCGCGTAGTTAGCGTGGGAAGCCGGGACCATAGACATTGACATGTCATATGGTGATTGGGGTTGAGGGGACCTCGCACGGGAGGGGGACCGGGCATAAGGATCTCCGGAAGCTGGCAACATCGGTGCCGACATGCCATATGGCGACTGGAGCAGAGGAGATCTCGCACGAGACGGCGGTCTGGCATAGGAGTCGTTGGAAGCCGGCAACATGGGCACTGACATTGTATATTGTGATTGGGGACCAGGAGATCTCGCACGAGAGGGAGGTCTGGCGTAGGGATCATCTAAAGCCGGTAGCATGGGCGCCGACATCCCATATTGTGACTGCGGCCCAGGGGATCGGGCACGGGATGGAGGTCTGGCGTAGGGATCATTGGAAACCGGGACTCTGGGCGAGGGCATTGCATATTGCGACTGGGGCCGAGGGGATCTCGCACGGGAGGGAGGTCTGGCATAGGGATCATTGACAGCTGGCCCCATAGTGTATGCCATCTCGGGGTCCTGCGAAGGTCCCGGGGAGATTGCCCGCGAGACCGGTCTAGACCGCATCGAGTTCCGCCCCATGGGCGTGGACATCGAGGACCCTGATTCGGGCGGGGGACGGGGTGAAATGGCGCGCGGTGATGCCCGGGAGGAAGTCCGGGACGATTTTGAGGAGGGCCGGGAGAGGCTGTGTTGATTTTTCACTGCGCTGGTCGGCGTACGCAGTGGTTTCACCCGCTTTGACAGACTGCCATCACGCGGGGGCGTCTCCGGAATGGCGCTCTTGACGGACGAGGCGGAGGTCCCATTGCGATTCAATTGACCCGAGGGTGCCACCGCTTCTTTGTGGGCCTGGAACGGCTTGCGAAAGACGGTCTTTTGCTTCTTGGGGGCGGAGGTTGGATTTGTGATCGGGGACGCGGTCGCCTGGATCATGGGGCTCTCCGTGCGGGTGACGGGTACAAAGTCCTCTCCAAGCACTTCGACGAAGTTGGACGGAAAGAGGCCCGTCATGCGCCTGTCGCGCCGTAACCGGCCCATCCACCACTGGCCATCACCCGCGTTCAAGCACTCGATCAGATCACCCTCCACAAACCCCAAGTCTCGTCTTGTTTCCCCTCCCCACGAATACACGGCCCGACACCAACATGGAAACCGGGTGGGAAGCTGCGGAGCGCCAGCCATGACGGATCGAGACACACAAGACTGGTTGCAGCAGGGCGGATCGTCGCGGGGATTGACCGATCAGATTTCGGAAGATATTCCCGTGCAGGGCGTCAAATCAAGCGATCGGAAGATTTCCAGGCGGAGCGGTCGAGCGAGCGGAATTGGAACTATAGCGTCCTTCAACACGTCTCCATAGAAGACGAACCAATAATCGATGGGTGGCAATTGGAGAGGATCACGACCCGTGCAGTGAAGAAAGCAACGAGAGCATGGCAGGACGAAGCAATTGACCCGGGAAAGGTGGACGAAATGCAAGGGAATTGGGGAGAGAACGAAGCAAGAAAAGGAAAAACAAAGAAAAAGAAAGGAAAATTAGTGGACACGAGGGAAAGAAGGAGAAGAAGAAGAACCTCATGCAGCAACACCAACGTGGGGAGAAGACAGGGAGAGAAAGTGGAGGAAGAAGAAGAAGAAGAAGTGAGAGAGAGAGAGGAAGATGAACAGTTCAGCTGAGCGAAAGCGGAGTGAATTGGAGGTGAGGCCTGATTGTTTAGGTTGTTTACGTGGGTGCCTGTTTGGGCCTAGCGCTGCCTTATCGATAAGCTTAATGCGCATTGATCCGATCGATCTCTTCGTCTCCTCTTTTCTCTGTTCTCTTTTCTCTCCTCACCTCTCCTGAATTACAGTCTCAATGGTTCTAGATTGGAAAAAAAGAAAGAAGAATGTTTCAATAAGTGGTGTGGAATCTGAGGGGAACCAAATTATATCCTAGCATGCACTGATCGACAGACAACCCATCCTACCGATGCCCGATCTATCTTCCCAAGCTCGGATCCATGGTTGTCTCCGCTACCCGCTTCTCTCACCCATGGACTGCCTCGCCTTAGTTCCACTCACATACGCATCCATTCCTTCAATGACATTTGACGTGATACGTGAGATACCTCATCTGTCCTCAAATATGTCGGCTGCGACTGAAGAACCTCCTGTCACAGGATCGACGCCTTGCCATAGCAACATTCCATCCCTCCACCCCTACGACGCCCGTGCACTCATCCCTTGCTCGGCGATCATCTGAACCACCAAAGTCACTTACACGGGGACCAACCAACCAAATCAGGTGGGAGTCTCGAGTGGGAGAGTGAGGGCAGTGATGGAGTTTCTTTGATCTGACTCGAGTGGCGGTATCTTACAAATCGCAGTGGTCGCTTGCTTTGTATCATCATGCGGGGTAACATCCCGCATCGCCTGGCCAAACCTTGAACCGAAAAGGGAACGAGGAGAAAGGTTGAAAGAGAAGAAAAATAAAGGAAGCGAAAAAGAGAGCAGAGGTTTACATCGGACGAATGTCATTCATTGTGCATACCACGTGTGAGTTAGAAAAGGACGGTCTACTTCCAGCGACCGAAGCCGCCTGGACGACACATACTCCAACACCAAAAGACCCGAGAGACAAACCCGAAGGTCGGTTTATGATCGGCTTGCAAGCAACCGAGAGCAAGATACCCCTCGGAGATGTAAAACGCCCAGATAATGCAAGGTCATAACACAAAATAAACAAACAAGGTGCGCTATACCCAACGGAGGAGAAGTTTGAGTTCAACACAATTCCAAACTCAATACCTATGTGCGAACACCACAGAACTCATACCCCGACGACCGTCAGAAAAAAATCAACAAGAATGTGAGACAAGTCTAAATCCACCAAAATAAAGTTTCAAGGGAGCGACATCTCAGAGCTGAAACGGAGCCCACTACCCCGGCCGCCAATCCCAGGACTGGTAGGTCGGCTATTGGCGGTGATTTTCGGGCTCCGTGGCTGAGTGCTAGTAGACCGGGTCGAGGGCCGATTCTTGCGGATCTCCCGGAGTTCGTCTTCCTTCCTTCGTAGAAGGTCTTCCCGGAACCGGAGCATGGCTTCCACCTCCTGGACCCGAGCAAGGTGCTGAGCCTCGTCATTCTGAAGGTTCAACTCTCTCAACTGGACGGCATTCCCCTCCACTTTCCGCTTCAGCGCCTCGTTTTCTTGGCGGAGTTGACGGATCTCATTGACGGACTGAGCAGCCGTCGTCGACGCATTCTGGTACTGCTCACGAGTATACTCGCTCTGCTTTGCCTCGTACTCCGCCTTGCGTTCCAGGTTGGCATTCTCTTTGCCCAACCGGCGGGTTTCTTCGCGCGCCGCTTCCAGTTCGGCGATGCTGCCCCCGCCCGACTTCAACTCTTCTCGCGCCTTTTCGAGTTCGTGTCGCAGCTGCGTGCGTTCGTCCTTCACCTTCATGAGTTCCTCCTTCTGTCGCTCGACCCGTTGCTCCGACGAGCTTTTGGTTTCAGCCAGTCGATCGCGTTCCTGCCGCGTCCGGTGAAACTCTTGGGTGCGGCTTTCATAGCGATGCTGGAGTGTCGCTAGCGCCTTCTCCTTTTCTTGTAGACTGGACTGCGCGTGTGCCAAGGCCTTCCGCAGGGACTCGACCTCCACCGCGTGGGAGCTTCTCAAGTGCACAAGGTGTCGCTCCAACAAATGTAGGTCGTTATCAAGGGTTTGGCTCGGAAACTTTGTGGATTCGGTTTGCTGACTGGCTTCTTGTGACGTTGTGTCTGTCCTAAGTCGTTTAGAACTCTGCTCGGGAGATTCCTCCTCAGTCTATGATGGTTAGCTTAGATTCACGATCGGCACAGGAAGAAAAGTCGGACGGGGCAACTCACGTGCAAGCGCTTTTGAATCTGGGGGACGGGAAAAGGCGTGCTGTTGCCACTTTGCTCTGGACGTTGGGTTTCGGCAAGGTCCAATTCGCCCGCGTCCACAATGTGCAGCGGCTCCACGGGAGGCAGGGTCCAGTGTCCGTTGAAATTGTCCGATACAAGACATGCCATGATTTCCTCGGCATCTTCCTGCACCCCTAATGCGTCATCCTGCAGGTCTCCAACCACATCGCGAAGGCGCATGGTATATTGGACCAGTAAGTAGAGGCGTCGAAGTTCCGGGAAATTGGGGAAGCAAAGCTCAATATGCTCGCTAGAATTCGACACAACCAGTCGAATGGCCGGAAGGAGATTTCCATCGCGAGCAAACGTGGTTCGCATATGTTCAACCATTGGGTTCTTAGGGCTGAACGAGGAGTCCATCGCGATGATCGCCGAAGGCGTCCTGTATGTACCGATGACGCCATCATTCTGTGTGGATTGAATGCCAAAGCTCAACGATCCTTTCATCATGGAAACTTCTAGATTGGTGCCAGTTCCCATTTCGCCTCGGGGCCTGGTGTATACGAGTCCTTTCCCTGCAAGGTATCGCTCAACAACCTTTTGGGTTTTCTCTCCGTGTACCATAACCACGAGGTGGATGTCTTTGGAAGTCGCGTGCTCCGCAAGGTAGCCCAGAAACAGGAATTTTGCACTGGAGTATTCGGCCCAAGCTGCCTCCTGCTTCAAATCGGACGACGAATCCTTGATGTGCTCCGTGATATTTAGGTCTGGGTGTGTCGTGACATTGCTTAGCTGTCGAAGAAGATTGTACATTGCCGATACAAGACGCCCACGCTATCTCAGTCAGATTGAAGGCATTCGCAGCAAACGTATGTTTATCTCACCTCTTGTTCCGGGATGTTTTCCTGCGGATAGGAACCCCTGAGAAAATCTTGAACGTTCTGGGAATGGGCTTCCAAGATCCGTTCATAATCATCCTTGACTCTGGAGTCCATGGGGAGTGGCACAGCGAACTCCGACGGCCCGAGATGCACTGATCCAGGAGACGGTTCTTCGACGTGCGTCACTGTCAATGCACTAGGTTGAATTGTTTGCACCCCAAAATTCTGAGTCTCGATCTCAGTTGGCTCGACCGCGGTCCCAGCCGTGGGTGGGTGTATTTCATGTCCAACTGAAAGGGTTGGTTCCTTTTCCACCCTAATGCTGAGCGGTTCTGCAGTTTCTGGCACAGAGACGGGGGCAGAGGGTTCAATATCCCCTGCAGAGGAAGGAGTTGCGCTCGGATTGGCATTTTGAGACATTCCACCATTGGCGCGCGCGCGCATCTGGGCGTAGGCATTGGCCATCTTCTCTCTAGGGGTTGCCCCTTCGATCTGGCTATACCTCTCCATGGTCTCGGCCAATGATGGCGTCTGCTGGAGAACTTTATCATCCATGACTGTCGCTGAACGGGGAAACAGGCTGCTGCGGCGGGAAGAAATAGACCTCGCGAGCCGATGTGACAAACTATCGTTGCTGGCTGGAATTAACCGTGACTCTGATTCTAAGGGATGGTCAGCAGATCCTACGTAGCCAGTTACTGGCAGGCCGTGGACAGAAGCCGGGAAAACAAACCTGGCGTATGCGGCGTGTTGCGAAGGTGAAATCTGGGTAGTAATAAGCTGTAGGGAGAGCGATAGCTAGTTGTTTGAGAGGATAATGATAACAGTGTCCCGAAACCACCGCTTTTTGCTCCAGATTGATTAAGTGATGATGTACGGTCAGCGATGCTGGTCTGGGGCGCCGGTGTTTCGGCAATTTCCTCTACTTGGCTGAAACTATCAGTCGAAGCAAGCGCTGGTCTGTGCACGGTTGAGAGGATATCCGTAGCAGAGCTATATGTGTGTTCGGTTTCTGATTGATGTCCGTCGACGGCAGGTGGAAGGGTCGAAGTTGCTTGGTTCGTGGGTGGGATTACACTTCGTGTATCACGGGAAGCGTCGCTTTCGGCTTCGTCCGGAAGTCGAAGTTCACGTGGGATTGAAGCTCGAGGTGTGTATACAAACACAGCTCCTGAGTTGGTCGATGCGTCGTCCCGCGAGGAATTTCCGTGGTTGATCGCGACAGCTGGTTCACTCCTTATGGGGCGATTCGTCAAAGGCGTTTCTTCTATCACGCGACTGTCTTCTAAGACCGCACGTCTTCCTGAGACCTGTGGTGTTTCTGAAATTATACCAAAAGGCACAAATAGGGGAGAGTTTGGACGACTGATGGTTTGCAAGATAGATTCCTCGATTTCCGGCGGGTTCGGCTCGGAATTTGAAGTGCTTGAAACGGATGAGTTTGACGGCGGAGAATCAGCCAAGAGCGCCTCTCGAAGAGCGTTACGTCGTTTCTTTCGCTGCTCCCAAATTCGAACTGCCCCGTCGTTTGCGTTCTCTTTTGGTTCCTGGTGACCAATGTCTCCTTGTCAGTCACAATTCCAACATCAATACCGGGCCCAAGTAACCTTCAATGCTGTGAGTCGGCCAGATAACTCACCCAAGTCGGCGACCAGGGCCCTTCCCAGTCGATTAGATACTGAGAATCTGTCTCGTCAAGTATACACTTGATATACCATTCGTCTTCTTCTAGACTATCGCTTTCGTGTTCGTTCTCGCTATCACTGTCGAGTACTATTATGCTTCCGTTTTGCTTGTTTGCTCTATGGGTGTCGGTAGTTTGTGTTGATATCGAATTAGGAGCCTTGCGCTTCCGCTCCATTATGCGCAACCGAAGAACGCCGCGGAAGTGTTGGAGCCCATATTGAAGAATAACCAGCAGGGAATGATCGGGGGATTGAAGTATTATTTATGCAACGTGAATAGTCCCTCTGCAAGGAGCAAGTCGCAGACGTGGGGACAAGGCCCTGTGAAGGTGACAATAATGAAGGGAGAGGAGTATGAATGAAAGACAAATGAACGCATCACGCACTTGGGAGACGGGACAGCTGCGCGGTTGATCATGGGCACGTGACTCTTATCGGCGCCCAACTCCACTCGGTCGACCGGGATGTGCCAGGTGTCTCGCCTCGGCCTATGAGCTCCACAGTCTTTCGCGGTTAGGATCGAAATACTTCACGTTGGTAGGATTCTATTGAACCTTGTCTTCTATAGACTCTATTTAAAATCTATCCCGCCGCGCTGGACCCACAGTGAGAGCCTTTGAAATTCTACTATAGTGCGGCCCTGGTCCGTCCGGGCTGTCCCTGTTCCTTCTGCCACTGCTCAAAATCATAGCCAAGCTCTTCCAAGTTTCTAATGGTTCTTCGTCCCTCGCCTTTTTCAAAAAAGGCCCTCCGTATCTCAGGAGTCAGTTGTCGTATCCATCTGTTCTTTTCTCCCCAACGGTTGCATCGCTTGCCGTTTTGGTCGTTGGAAAGCCCAGGCCGTGGGGCAGCCTCGGATGCCCAGTCATGAAGCATGTTCATGTAATCTGCGTCTAGAGGAAATGGCATAAGATGGAACGGTGTTCCGCTGCCCCTTTGCTCGACAGTAGAGGTCTCCCATGCTTTCATCTCGGCGTACGACGGGAGAGCCAGTCTTCCGGATAGAACACGAGCAAAGACGGCCGCTTGGTTTTCGGCCAATGGGAATGGAATGATTCGCTGGGGTACGACGGGGAATATGAGTGTCGGGTTTGGGGCGTAGAAGAGGTGTTGATAGATGTTTTCCACCCTGCGTCCGTCGGTGACCACCGGAGGGTCGAGCGATGACAGAAATGGAAAGGAGTAAAAATAACCGGTGCAGAACAGGACCGCATCGATCTGTGCTTCAACCCTGCCGTCTGCAAAGCGGACCGCTCTGTCGTGAGAGGCGGGGGACAGGAACTCCACGATTTCTGGAACATAGATCTTGTCTGTGGTAGTAGGAAGTGGCATGGCCCGGTGGGAAGCCAGCACTTTGCCCTTGCTCACTTGGTTGATCTGATTGCCAATGTCGAGCCCAGAAGCAGAGCTTCCTACGACAATGACTTTCTTGCCGCGAAACAAATCTGGGGAGTCGTAGAGTTTGGAATGGGATATATTTCCGGGATACGCCGCATCCCAGTCTTTGATCCCCACTATATCCGGTAGATAGGGTACATCGAAATGACCACTAGCGACGATTACGGCGTCGTAGGTTTCAGTTCGATCGGCTCTGGTTCGCAGATTCCTTGTCGTCAACGCCCATGTTTGCGAGCCCTGTCCCTTGAGCCGCACATCCAAGACCTGGGTCTCGAATTGAACAAGATGTTTCACCTCCGCCGCATACTCGTCCAGATACTGTTTGACCGTCGTATACTTCGGCAACTCCTGTGAATCGGCGGGAAAGGCCTTTTCACCATATGCCATCAATTCCTTGGGAATATTGGTATCCAAAGTCGAGTAAATGGGGGAAACAAATGTGGGTTCCAGATGTTCTTTAGAATTTTCCTTGGGATGCCATATTGGCTCCTCGAGCGCCACGTTCGGACTGGTCTGGGGCACTGGGGTTTTCATAAGCTGCTTGAAGCTTCCCGGACAATAATTCCACACCCCTCCCGGTTGATCTCTCCTTTCGTAAACAATTATTTTCTCGAAGCATTTTTCCGCAAGAAGGTATCTGAGGCATAGGTTAGAGTGGCAGTTGCGTCACAGGGTGGGGTCATACTTCACTGCAGCGAGACCGGATGGCCCTGCGCCAATGACTGCTACTCGACGAACGGGAATCGATAGGGGCATTTCCAGAACAGCTACAGATATCGAGCGATTGTCTGGAAAATAAGAAAGCAATAGTGTATGGTCTGGTGTCTAAAACTGATGCTTGTCGCAACCTCTGGTAATTGTTTCCGGTCATGATATCTGACGGTTCCCCAGACCCCACTGGATCCCCATGCGATGTCGTGATTTGCTGCTCCACTCAAGGTTTCGATATCAAGTACTGCGTGTTGATGATAAGGTAATTCCTTCAAATCAATATCGAATTTGACATTAACAGTTCGGGGATATCCAGTATAATCAAGTAGTCCACGTACTTTACGATCACAAAGTCCCTCCAAGAGATAAGGTGTGTACAGTCGTAGAACGCTCAATACATGAAATATAATACGATCCCGTAGTCCAGTGACGGTTCAATGGTAATATTACAAATCTGATACGGCACCTGATGATGTAGCGGATCGACCGACCAAGCGCGCCATCTTTCTTTCGCTCCCGTTCGGACCTCTTTCTTCATCAGCTTTGAGCTCGTTTGTCTTCGGTCGCTCGTGACATGAAAGTATTTATTTAGATAAACGCCCAAGTTCATTCAACGAACGATGCACTACTCGTGATTGGGACCATGTGCAAGTTGCGTACTGATACCTGGCTACAGCGATGAGTGCGGAAGAACAATCTCCTGCGGCCTCCGAGCCCTTACAGCTGGCACCCACCCCTATCGCGGAACTTTCGCCAACGGTCGAACGCCTGTCAGATAGCTGCATACACGCGGTGGTTACTTTATTATGGCCTTACTCATCGTCGACAAAGTCACTGAGCCTTTTGTTGGCAGACCCGGACGTTCGTCTCCGCCGGTTGAATGGACAAGTGAAGGTGGTCTTTCATGGGGTCATCGCAGAAAATGTCGCGAAATCGCAGGTCGGGATTGGTGACGTCGTTCGTCTTGGATTGGCTGGCTCAAGGTTTGTGAGCAAGGAGACGGAGGCCCAGCCGCCTGGAAAATGGATCGCGTGGGATGTGCATTTTGACGATCGTGTATTCTTGGAGGTACAGTTAGCAGCTTGGTATTGAACAATGGCGTAGTGTGTGCTGACCCGCCGGATTCCTAGATATCACGTTCCTCCGAGCATCTATCAACCGTGAGGGTCGATCCTCCATCGCCTGCGTCAGACGAAGAAGCTATTCCGAGTACACCACCGCCCTTACCCGCGATCACCAATGGCTATACCCCGAATGGACCTAGTATATCAGCCGTGGGGCTCGGGGCCTGGCAATCTCCAGCGTTTGCTGGACGGTCACGGAAGTCATACGGGGTCCTAGTTGATGCGCCTTTCGATCCTTTTGCGGAGGAGGACGGGTTTATCCCGGGAAAAGGCAGGAAGCGAACGAGGTTCAGCATGCACAATAGTGACTGGCGCTTGATTGACGAACCTGAAAGCCCAGGCGAGAAAAATGTCCCAGCGGACTGGGCATGGATTTTTGATGAGGAGGCCATGTCAGATAATGAGGAGCAGGATACTGGTGAAAGTGGTCAGAAACCTTTGGAGACAGCACAAGCCCAAACGGAACCCAAGTTGGAGGCTGAACCGCAAACCGATGATGGTGCAGGGGTGGATACAGTCATGGAAGATGGACCACCGGTGGTCTCTGAGCGAGATCGAGAGCATAAAGTTGACCGCCAAGAGGAAGACACTCACGCGCAGCAATCTCCTCCCAATATCGACCAGCATGCTGGGGCGTTTCGCCTTTTCCATGAGCCGCAGCATTTGGGGTTTGCTGGCCATCAACCGACAGATACACCACACCTATATCCTGTTCCGTCCCCTGGTCTACCTATCCCTTCGCCGTTTGTCGCCACATCCAGCAATTCATTAGGATATTTCGCCTCTATCGCGGCTGGCGTACAGTCCCAGTCCCAGTCCCAGTGGTCCGACGGCGCGGGTTACAAATCCAAATCACCAGAAAATAACGATACTTCTGACGGTGTCACAGAAGCCTTGCCTAATGCGGTTGACGATCGTGCAAGTACACCCCTAGCCTTGGCAAGCACGAATGTCACACCGGGATCGGTATCGCAATCGGTCGACAATGTTGTACTAAGCACTTCTGATGCATATGTCGAACAGAGGGAATTAGTACGAGAAACTGTGAACGATATAAAGGACGACCCATCATCATCATCCGTTGTTGGGACTACGGTGGAAACTGCAGAGGACCGTGTGGGCGAGGCAAGCCAGCAGGAAAGCATGGAAGAGGACGAGGAGGATAGCGAAATGTCTGATGAAGACGACCTAGAAGGATCGGAAGAGGAGTCGCAGTTGGAAACAAGCGAAGACGAAGACATGCAAGATGACGTTCGTGAATCCGAATCGGCGAATAACGGTCTCATCGAGGACTCTTACCCAGACAGTGTGCCTGCTGACAGTGGGCATGATACTTTTGAGTACCTCAAAGCTGCACATATTCCACAGAATGTCACGGAAATGGAAACCGGGCGCACAACACGCTCGCCAGTGGCAATCACTGGCCCTCCTGCGGGCGAAGGCGGAGATTCGGTTCAGGATACCCAAGGTAGAGACCAGCTGCGACGGTACGATGAATACGAGAACAGCGAAGACGAAGATGGCGAAGACGAGGATGTTGAAGAGGATGACGAGGAGGACGACGAAGAGAACGAAGAGGACGAGGATGAGGAGGACGAAGAAGGAGGTTTATTTGATGATGAAGATGACGAAGAGGAATCCGAAGAGTACGACGAAGAATCTGGCCAAATGGTTGGATATGAGAGCGAGTCGGATGGCGTGACTGGTGAACCCCTTGGCCAACATCAGCCAACTCCTAAACCTGCGCAGGCGGAAGTCATTGTCTTGGATAGTGACAGCGAAGACGAACCTGCACCTTCGTACCCCCCAGAGGTGAGGAAACAAGAACAGCCAACTCCGGATGCCGACAGAATACGGAGTCCAGAAAGATCCGAGGATGAATCCGGGGATGAGGGTTCAATCTCAGATGAAATGTCATACGATATCGAGACCGGGGAATCCTCTGAGATCGAGGAATCACCCGGGGCAGAGGAAGAAGAGGCGCCGGGGAGCGATACGGGGGACCAAGAACCAAGCAGTGAAGTGGAGGACGTCGAAGCAGGACATCCAAAAAAGGAAGATGAGGTGTCGGAAGTTCAGGAAGACCGGTCCGATGGTGAACAACCAGAAAAGGATGAAATAGGACATGTGGGCGCCGAGCATGCGGGAATAAAAGAAAGCATGAATGGTGATGCACGCGAAGTCCCGCAGCCGAAAATGGCTCAGGAGTCCTGGCGGGAGGATATCCATCGAGAGGATATCAAGCAGGAGGATATCCAGAAGAAGGATGTCAGGGAGGAGGATATTCCAATCGTCCAGAAGGATGACACCCGGCAAGAAGTAACCCAAGGGGACAACATCTTGGAGAAAAGCGTCCAGCAGGAAAGCATCCAGCGAGAAGATGCTCAAGATGCGCAGCTGGAAGATGCCCAGCGAGAGAACGCCCAGGAAGAGATTTTGGTTGAAGAAGTTGAAGATGCAGAATCAGAAGGCCAAGCAAGTACTGATGAATATATGGAAGTTTCCGAGTTCCAGGGGGACCAGGAACCCGAAAGGACGCGAATGTCCATGTCACCACAAGGGCCTTCTAATCTGGATGGACAAGGGCCGGAGCCTGTCAGTGTTTCTAACGCAGCAGACGAAACAACATCACTGCAGAGTCCCGAACCAGCTTTCTTTGATGCCAATTCGGGTACTTTTCCAACAATCCACCAGCCTTATCCCGCTTATCCTTCTAGGGCTTCAGATAACTTTGGTCTAGCTATCGATCCAGCGCTGCAAGGGCTGGGGGCTGTCCAAGGGACAATGGACGTTGATGGATTTCAAAACCACAACGAATACCGGGATACGGGAAACCAGGAAGAACAACACGCTGAAGACCGACAACCGAATAACGCTGTTTTATCCATGAATGGAACAACCTCAGAGCCCGATCATCCTGCCAACCACTCCAAAATCCAATTGCCATTGACTCCGGAACTCTCCCAATTATCGAAACCTGGCGAACAATTACCTATGGAGGTGACTCCAGACGCCATTCCGCCCACGCCTGATGATACACAAAAGTCAGCTTTATCGAACAAAATGCTGCCTCATGAACCATCTTTGCATCAAGCACCCACAGAACTAAAGGCGGAAGACTCCGGGAGTAGTCCCTTGATCCATGAAGTCGAGGACGCCGCTCACAGTGATGTGGATACGTACACTAGTACTATGGAGCATAAATCTCCAGGCACGGATTTACATGACGATAACGAGTCCGTACACTCGTTAGACAGCGTCGATCTGGTTGATATGGACCGTCCCAACCCTCGTCTGCAGCGCAAGCGCTCTCAATTTGCTCCCCTCGCAACGCTTGTTGACCACGACAATACTTTAACGGACACAATCTCGATTGCAACGGAGGTTTATCCTGTGACCCGTGCTAACTCAGGCACCAAAGACTACCTGTTGGTGCTCCATCTCACGGACCCATCCATGGCCGGCACAACATTACAAGCCCATATTTTCCAGCCTCGCCAAGAGGCGCTCCCATCGTTGACAGACGGCGAAGCGATACTCCTACAGAACTTTCGCCCTCAACTCTTCCACCACTCCGTAACGCTCGTAAACACGGAAACCAGTTCATGGGCAGTGCTCAAAGCCGCGGACGGAACACAAGTAAACGCGCCACTGGTTGATCCCGCCAGCGAGGAGATGAGCTACGCAACAAAACTACACAAGTGGTACCGAGAGAGCGGCATGGCGATGGTCGCAGACAACCAACTACAAGCCTCCATCGGGCTAGCCAGTCGCGAAGAGACACCCGAGAGCAACGTCGCATTCAGCGACCAAGGCAGCGTCTGTTCCCCGTCGCGAGAGTTTCGCAGTACGTCTTCTTCCCTGTCCCAACGGGGCTCGAGACGTCGGAAATCTCATCGGAGAATAACGATCCATGAGTTGCGCGATGGAAGAATGTATACGGAGGTTGGGTCGCCCGGTGGCCGGGGGAGTATACACGAGTTGAGGGATGGAACTGTATATGCGAATCTATGAGCATATCCTGGCGTTATCAGTCGAATCGATGTGCATATATCACTCTTGGATAACAACAATCGCAGCCTGCAGATCGTTTGAAATTATTCTCTAAACATAGTCCCCAGGCGTGCCCGCTCCCACCCGTTTAGTCTATAAAACGCACACCGTACGTAAACGAGTATTTACACAACAGTCACAGGGTTTCAAAAAGTGCAAAAGACATTCAATATAACACCTCAGCAGATAGCCCCTCTTTACATTTTGGAACCCTTTGCAGTCAAACTATCAATATTGACCGCAGCTCTGATAAGCTGGTTAGCGATAGCAGTTGGAGGTGGCAATCTCAAGCCACCCTCCTTGTACTCCGGGCCCGCCTTCTCGCCCAAGGCACTGGTGCCAACCTTCAACGCCTCCTCAACCTCCTTAACGTCGAACCACTTCGCGTCTTCCAGTTCGGGGTCATGCAGCAAGTTAATCTCCTCGTGGGCGGGATCACTGACCTGCGCGATGGCGCCAATCATCAAGTTAGCCGGGTAGGGCCAAGGCTGGGAAGAGTGGATGATGACACGCGAGAGGGTCACACCAGCCTCCTCCCAGACTTCTCTCCGGACGGCATCCTCGACCGACTCCGCGGGCTCGATGAACCCCGCCAGAGTCGAGTACCAGTTCGGCGGGAAGCGCTTCGAGCGGCCGAGCAGGATGCGCTTTCCGTCGGTGGAGACCACCGCGACGATGATGGTGGGGTCGGTCCGCGGGAATGACAGGTTCGAGAGCGTCGTGCGCGTGTTGCACCCTGGTCGCTCGGGGGCTTTGCCTTCGGCGACTCGCGCGGCGTCTGTGGGCGGGCAGGCGCGCTTGGTCCCTGAGTTGACGGATAGGGTGGGGTGGCCGCAGGTGCCGCAGTAGTTGTTGCGGGTGTTCCAGTCTGCGAGGGCGCGAGCTTGCGCGTAGATGGCAGCTAGGAGGGCGTCAGTGGGGCCGGATCCACGATGATTGGGGGTGGGTGGGGGAAGCGACGCACCGTCGTCAGCAGAGAATGACATGACTACGCGGGATTGGAAAAAGCTCAGTCCTTTGGCCTCCATGGCGCTGATTACAGCGTTGGCCCCCTTTTGCTGTTCGTCGGAACCCTTTGGAGTCACGTCCAGGGCGAAGAAGGGCGCGCCGGTGTAGATCTTCCAGGCTAGGCCGTCCTGTTTACGGCTTTCGTCTACGCCCAGGAATATGAGATTCGCGGTGGTCTTCCGCGAGTCGAATTCTTTGATCATGTCTTCCTCGGACTTATCGTAAAAGTTCTCGGGGACCAGATTGCGGACCTCGTCATACTGGGCGAGATATAGCTCCGACGGTGATCTCGTCAGCGGCGCAAGATCTTTCAACAGCACAAAGCGCGTCGATGGGTGTCTTAACGCGGCTGATAGGAACGGGTGCTCAGATCGCAAGAAGGAGAGCCGGTTCAGAGGGGAACCTAGCCCCCGTCAGTTTCAGTTGGTTCTTTTGCGTCCTGTGGCGGCCTTACTGGAGAAGTAGTTCACCGTCTCCCTCCCAAAATGACGAGACAACATGGAGTCGGCTTGTGTATGCGCAGGTGCTGGGATCTGAGGAGTCGTCATTCTGAAGCGAGACCGGCCGATTATATATGTGAGTCGTGTAGTATGTGATATGTCGGTATGGAAGTAGGTATGGGACAAAAACAATAAGTGGTATCAATCTATGCAACCAAGTGGAAAAACACGTCTAATAGATCAGACCAAAAAGCTCAAAATCAGCAGACCCTTTTGCAACAAAGTAGACACTTCGATCTCATCCAACGTTGACAGAATGGCGAATAAACCAGCAACGGAACGAGGGGACGATATGCCCGATTAATCAGCAGTCTGTTTGGCCGAGGATCATCGCGGAGTTCCGGTAAGTGGCGCGTATTCCGAATACCATTCTTCCACTCCATTCTGCGGAATTTAGGATTGTATACGGTAATACGGTGACGCGGAGGGGCACGAGGGGAGCTCCCCACACACGTGACCGACTATGATGTCTTCCGTCTCCAATTCTTATCGACGCCGCGATGACTGCATTTACTGAACCTTCGCTGATTAGGTGACATGAGCTCGACAGAGACCGTTAGGATCTTCGTCGTCGATCAGTACTACCTATAAACCCATACCGGGCTACCGGACAAGTCATTCAATCGGTGCATCGTGGCAGCCGGTCTTTTCCATCGAAAATGGGACACCTAGTCACTCTAGCAACATGGTATGGCACGGGCAATTTGGATCATATCTTTTCCCAGATACGTGCTGACCTGGCATGCAAGCTCGCTGAATCAGTGGGCTCTCGATTTTGAGGGCAATGCAGCGAGGATCATTGAGAGTATCCGGAAAGCAAAAGCAGCTGGTGCTTCCTTGCGCGTCGGGCCTGAGCTCGAAATCACTGGTAACGTTCTCCACTGGTAGTCAACAGAACACAAACTGATGCCTTGGTACAATGGTAGGATATGGAGTACTGGACGGATTCCTCGAAGGTGATACGTTCTTACACTCTTGGGAAATGCTTGCCCGGATCATCGACCACCCCGATTGCCAGGATATTGTGGTCGATGTGGGAATGCCCGTTCGCCATCGGAACGTGCGATATAATTGCCGGTAAGCGGACAAACAGCGCCCAGCACATATCTCTCATTTGCGCACGTAGACTGACGGCCGTGGAAGGGTCATCTTTTTCAACCGGAAGATTATCCTCATCCGCCCCAAAATGTGGCTCGCCAATGGTTAGTATACTAATCCCTTGTCAACTTCCATTTTATGTTTTCTGTGTCGTGATACCAGCAAGTGTTGCTGACTGCTCGTCTTCAGATGGAAACTACAGAGAGATGAGACATTTCACTCCGTGGCAACGTCCACGAGAAGTAGAGGACTATTATCTGGAGCAGATTGTTGGAAAGATTACTGGCCAGTATAAGGTTCCGTTTGGCGATGCGGTCATCAGCACCAGAGATACTTGCTTGGGTCTGGAGACATGCGAGGAGCTTTTCACTCCGAACGGGTATGTGGCACATCATTCAACATTGTCGCAGCGCCCCAGCTAATTCTGTCCCGGAAAGCCCGCACATCCCGTATTCTCTAGCCGGTGTGGAGATCATCTCGAACTCGTCGGGAAGTCACCATGAGTTAAGAAAACTGGACACCCGTATCAATCTTATTACCCAGGCGACAAAGCTGGTAATGCTGCCCACGGTACTGCTGCGAAAGATGATAAGGGTTACTGACGCTTTCCTAGAGTGGCGGTATCTACCTTTATGCCAATCAGCAGGGTTGCGATGGCGATAGGTTGTACTACGATGGCTGTGCGATGATCATCGTCAACGGAAATCTCGTGGCCCAGGGTTCTCAATTCTCTCTCAATGACGTGGAGGTCGTCACAGCTACTGTCGATATTGAAGAGGTCTGAGCTCCCACTCCCAAAAGACTCTATAATGCATTAACGCCCTGTAGGTGCGAACATATCGCTCTAGCGCCAGTCGCAACCTGCAAGCCAGCAAACAGCCTCCCTTCGTTCGCCTTGATCTGGATACCAGGCTGTCCCGCAGTGACGAAGAAGCCGAGCCGAGTCTCGCTCCGTCTGACACCATCTTGCCTCGGTACCATGCTCCTGAAGAAGAAGTCGCTCTGGGACCGGCATGCTGGCTTTGGGACTACCTCCGAAGATGCGGGGCTGTCGGATACTTCCTTCCGCTCAGTGGTGGGATCGACAGCTGCGCCACTGCTGTGATTGTCCATTCAATGTGCAGGGAGGTAGTCAAGGCTGTCCAGGAGGGAAATGAGCAAGTTATCGCGGATGTGCGCAAGCTCTGCGCCGAGCCCGAGGGCTCAGACTGGCTTCCCAGCACAAGCCAAGAAGTCTGCAAGTAAGAGATGCCCAGCGTCTAAATGTCAGGGTCCATGTACTGATTGTTTTAGTCGTATCTTCCACACAAGTTACATGGGCACGCAGAACTCTAGCAAGGAGACTAGGGACCGGTCGAAAGCACTTGCAACGGACATTGGTTCATACCACATCGACTTCAATTTCGATACAGTCGTGACCGCCCTGACGAATATGTTCACTGTTGTCACCAACTTCCAGCCTCGCTTCAAGGTTCACGGCGGGGGTAAAGCCGAAAATGCAGCATTGCAGAACGTGCAAGCCCGTCTGCGAATGGTCCTCGCTTATCTTTTTGCATCCTTGCTCCCGACTGTTCGCCAGCGTCCCAATGGTGGCGGATTGCTTGTTTTAGCAGCGTCTAACGTTGATGGTATGTTCAAGCTGCCTATGTGAATTTGCGAAGAAATTTACTGACTATCCCTCAGAATGGTGTGTGCATGATCTCCTACGTCAAACTTAACATTTCTACTTTGCCCCAAACATTCTATAAACTAACATACTAATTTGAACAGCCTTCGCGGATACTTGACCAAATACGATGCCAGCAGCGCAGATGTATGTCCCTCTCCACGTACAATGGACGAGCATCATGTACTGACTCTCCAGCTCAACCCCATCGGCTCCATCAGCAAAGTCGACTTAAAGAAATTCATCGCCTGGGCTCGCGACTCCTTCGAGCTCCCCATCCTCCACGAGTTCCTAGACGCGACCCCAACCGCCGAACTCGAACCCATCACATCGACCTACGTCCAGTCCGACGAGGCCGACATGGGAGTCACGTATGCAGAGCTCTCGACCTTCGGCTATCTCCGCAAGGTCGCCAAGCTCGGACCATGGTCGATGTACGAGCGCTTGCTGCACGTCTGGGGCAACGACTACAGCCCCCGCGAGATCTACGAGAAAACGCGCCACTTCTTCTACAACTAGTGAGTTATCCGGCGCTGCAGCTCAACTGATAAGGAGAATAGCATACTAACGCTGGCGTCAATCACAGCGCTCTTAACCGCCACAAGATGACGGTGATTACGCCGAGTTACCACGCGGAACAATACTCCCCCGACGATAACAGACACGATCTGAGACAGTTCCTCTGTACGTCCCCCCCGCATCCCAATCATCGATGCCAGCGCATCCTGCTAACGAGTTTACACAACCAGACCCGTCTTTCTCGTGGGCCTACAAGAAGATGGAAGACAGCGTCAAGTACTGGGAGTCGAAGGGGTGGACGGTTGGAAAGGCGCAGAAGAAGAGCGTTAAAGCTGATTAATTAGAGGTGGACATCCCGGGTAAGAGTCAGATACTACCTATACCTGTGATAAGTACTAGGTAGGAATGGAATGGAATGTAATGTATCATTCTTGTGATTGGACAGTGCAACTGCCTAGGTAGTTTGTAATGGACTTGGACTTGAGCCAGGACTGAACAAAGCAGGACCACACTAACTTTGCGATGATTTGAAACGTAAATGATGGAGTGAGTGGGTGTTATACATAAATAAATCGAAAGCCTCATTGTGAGACTATATAGATAAATCGATAGTGCAGGGCAGTGCAGGGCAGACAGGCAAGAAAGAAAGAAAAAAAAGCATAATATCAAAACCAACACCAGAAGACAACGCTAAATATTCAACACAAGGAGAATCGTAACGAAGGACACAGAAAAAATGCAAACGGTAAACAAGAAGGGAAGTAATGGCAGCTGCGTCATTAGTAAATTAGTCCGACCAGAACCAGCCTTTTCGGCTCGACCCAGACGAAGAGGAGTCGCCATCCGAGTGCTGCTGCGAAGGATGCACAACCTCGACGGATTCGTTGGTCTCCTCGCGGCCGTCGGCGTATCTTTTGGTTTTTGTTGTCTTAGTCTGTACGGAGCCGTCTGATAGGCGGGTGCGGTCTGTTGTAATCTTGGTGGAGATGACATAGGGCTGTTGCTGTTGCCTGGCTGTCTCTACGGTCTTGGAGGTATCGTGTTCTAACGATGACGTTGGCGATGGCTCTGGGGCAGAG
Source organism: Aspergillus neotritici (assembly GCA_023619815.1). NCBI lineage: Eukaryota > Fungi > Ascomycota > Eurotiomycetes > Eurotiales > Aspergillaceae > Aspergillus > Aspergillus neotritici. The sequence continues at coordinate 188,926 of JALZYL010000035.1, read as the reverse complement.
TCAGGAACGGATTTCTTCTGGCCGCCTGAAACAAGGTCCAGCCAGCTCTCTGTGTCGTCGTCGTCGTGGGTCTCCTCCTTCCGGGCTCTTCTATCTTGGGGCGGGTGTAAGCCCTGGAAGAGGAAATGCATGAGGGGACTTGCGCGGGCTTCATCGAAGAACTCGCGTTGGCGCGCCTCAATGTCCGTCAAAAAGCGATCGTACATGTCCAGTTCGGTCGTCGCTCCCGAGCCATCCTCCTCGTTCCACCGGATTTCGGTTCTCTCGGTACGGTCTCCAGCGCGTTCCCCCTCCGGAAGGTTCTGGTTATCCTTGGAGTTGTCAAGGGTAATTGAAGACCAGGGGTGTCCGTTTGTCCCGGAGACGAATTTCCAGCGGTCTCCCAGACTTCCCCGCTTCACCAGTCCCTGCAACCAGTCCTTTGCGGATTCCTGCGGTTGGCTTGGTTGTTGTGCGCCGGCGCGTTCCAGCATCGGCATTCCGTTCTCGAGACGTAGGAGGTCCTCGAAGGCTTCGCGCCACTGAGGCTCCGCGGGGTCATGTTCGGGGCTTGACGGCTTCAGCGACGACATGAGGGACGTGAATACGCCGCGTTCGCGATGGGCTCGGTATTGGGCTTGGCGTTCGAGGTGGAGCGGCGAGTACGGGCTGAACATGAGGTATGTGACGGGCCAGGCGGGCGAGTCGTCACTCATCATGTTCGCGAACATGGGGCGCTGGTATGGGTGGAAGAAACGCGAGGAAAAGGCGTCGTTGAACCAGTAGCGGTCGAAGAAGGAGTCGAAGAAGAAATCGACGTCATCGAAGAAACCAGAGGGTCCATTGGGGTATTTTCGTCCGCGACGCGTATTCCACGGATCCTCCGACTCAGGCCATCCGGATCGCGGCGAGTTATCTCGTTGTGCAGAAGGGTCGGTTGAAGCGTTTGTTGCGTGAGCTCCATCCTCCTGGTCGTTGCCACCCGCCGCCACCCGCTGGAGGGCACGGGGGTCTCTGTTGTGGTGGTTGTTCTCTGCAAACACAGGCCAATGGTCGGGATGAGGAGAATGTACTGAGGACGGGAGACCAGTCACCGACTGAAGCATGGAGGAGATCTGTTCATCGGCAAAACGGCGAAAAGCGACGAACGGGTTCTCGTCGTCATACCTCCAGCGGGAGCTATCCGAGGGTTGTTGCTGGTGTTTTGGACGCTGAGTCTCGTCTTCGCCCGCCATGACGACAAAACCGCAGGATTTAAGGGAATATAACAGCGTATTCGACACAAGACAAGACCGTGTAGGAAATACAAAAGGATCAAATGAATCTGGATTGGATATATGGATAGGATGAGGAAGTTCGTTCGGGTCAACTGCCAACTTTCTTAACTTGTTGGGAATCTCTCTCCACCGCCCCACTATCACCACGTGATTGGGCCGACCTTCCATGGAATTCTGCCGTCCACAATCTCAATCAAATCAAGACGCGTCTGCATTTCCACCGACTTCTACTCGACTTTCTCCCATCATCCGTATGGATGGTATGCAAATGTATTAATACCACTAGCACTATGCACATGATCCTCGTCCCCATGTGTTCAACCAAACATCGAGTGGAGACGTGGAATAGCGTCACCCAAGATTGATCACACTAATTATAGGCGCCCCCCACTTGGCTCCTACAGACGGGCTCGGTCCTCAAACCCAGCCCAAGCTTCTTCAAATCCCGTGGATCGCACCCAGAGGTTGTCCGGTTTGAGGGTTGAATCCTTCACTGTGGATAATATTAGTTATGGATTTCTATTGGCTGAGATGCTCTCAGAACGTGGGATCAACCTACCCATGTTGCCAACCTTCAACCACATATCCCCGGTAATCGCCAGTCCCCGCTCGCGAGCCTGTGCCTCGAACGGACGACAAACATTCTCGCCGTGAGCGAGTGCCCGCATCAATTTGGAAAGGTGTCCGTCATCCCCAGGCTGTGTGTTGGCGTGCGCGAATAGCGTGTTCCAGCCCTCGGAGTCCCGATGACCTGTCACCTCGTCTAGGAGAAGATTAGGTGTACCGCGGGACACGTATAGCACAAGATCCATTCTTCCTTTCCACTCCAGGAGACGGAGTTTGGAGCGTATGTCGAGGAACGGCAGTGCGACGAAGGTGGAGAGGAAGATGGACGAGTTGACCGAATGCAAGAAGAAGAAGTCGAATTTGATCTCCTTGGGGGGGCGTTGGGCGGCACTCGTGTAGTACACTAAACAACATTATCAGTACTAAAAGGTAAACTGGCCAAGCTTCTGCTCCAAGTATCCCTACCCGGCGTGTTGATCATCTCCGCTACTTTTTCAGCCACCTGATCCTCAGATACAGTGAATTCGGCTGCATGTTGAATCATCTCTTCCGAGGCTCGTTTGAGAACCCCGTCTCGGATCTTGTTTCCATCAGACCATTGGACGGAGTGAGCTAGTTTCTGGTCCGCGCGTATCTCCTCGAGAATCTGCAGCATTGACTTCTTCCCGGGCTTGCCAACACCGCCTGCGCGGGTCTCTGCTGGGAAGAGGAACAAGCGCGCGATTGAGTCATCGTGGACGGCAACTTGTGCGAGGCCCTCTGCGATGATGGCCGGCTGGTGAAACTCAAGGCCAAAGCCTAAGTGGATGATTGGATGCAGCAGTCCTGGTGCGCTGTAAGCATGCTTGGTGGCTTACAGTATTCTTCAGCACAGTCACATACCTCCAAAGAGACTGCCCAGCATGGTCTCGGCATTGTCATCCCCCTTGAACAGATATTCATTGAGGACATACTCGACTCCCTTCTTGTCGATCTCCTGTTGGAAAAAGGCCAGGAAATTGGAATAGTTCCGTCCACGCCCCAGTAACTCCTTGAATCGCGACTTGTCGTACAGCGATTGAACAATGGCGTCATCTGAAGGCATGGCGGGCTTCTGGTAAGTTTTGGTCCGGTTATACGCGGCCGTAACCTCGTCCGGCGACGCCCCAAGCGCGAACATCGTCAAGATCTGGTGAACCAGATGATCTACTACAATTAGCGCGATCCTACTCAGGTAAAGTGTTTCTCTGAACGGCATGACTTACTGTGAAACCCTTCAGCATTGAAGAACACATGGTGCTTCTCTAGATCGTCCTGCAGGAGCTGGCTTGCCGTCCGAGCAGTGTCTTCCCTCGGCCCCGATGAGAAGACGCCAGCGTTGGCCACGGACAGTTGAACCTTGCGTGCTGTAGCCATTGGGGTAGGTCTAGCAGCGCTAGAATAGTGCCTTCGGTCTCGCGCGAAAGTGCAGGTCGCAGCTATCGGTGACTTGAACGTCGAAGTCACACCACGACTAGAGACTGGCTGTCTCCAAGAGATATCACGCCCTAGAGAGGCACCTCTGTAACCACAGATCGTAGAGCGAAGGCGCGGCAAAGAGCCACTCGAGACCAATTTCATATACTACCTATGATGTCAATATTATCTCGAAACAGCAGGAAACCAAACCAAGACAAGACAAGACAAGACAAGACACTACTCACCCCGAGCGTGGAAAAGCGGGGGTTCATATAGACGCGAACCAACACGACTCGTCCGTCGCACAATGTGTATAACCGCGACCCAGAGGCCAATCAATTCCCATACAATTAGTCAGGATTGAGTCTGGACGTGTCCTTCTGACAGATAATACGAGTATAATTATATATCAAAAATGCGGAGTAAAAGATTAAACGGGGGTTGTCGGCGAGCTCGGCTTTTGAGCGAGGCCGATACCGATAATAACGACGTCATCAGGCGAATCATCTGCCGGGGTTAGTAATCCGCTAGCCGGATTTCTCAGGCGTGCATCTAGATCTGGCTTGTTTATAACGTCGAAGTACTAAATATGTGGATATAGAATGATTTTAACTACTCTTAATTTCCGATAATAGTTGGAATTCCATTCTATAGCTAGTTATGATAATGTCCAATTAATAAAGCATGTATACAACTCTCCTGAAAACAGCTCCTTCCAAAAATCCAAGGTCGATACGATATACGAAGTCATCATCGTATACCAACTCTACTATTAATAGTATACAACCCCAAAGGACCATCCCACCACCCCAAAACATTTACGCACACGCTGTTATAAGAAAACCCCAATCTCAATGACACCGAATACCATTCGCCGAATCAGCCATATCGCTATCGCGACTCTCCGTCGAGATCGATCCAACCGGAGGACCCGTGCATCCGGAGTCTCTGCAGTGAATGTAATCAGTACCATCGAATCGTAGTAGATAACAAATAGTTAATTAGAAAGGAGGAGAAACATACACCCAGAAGACGCAAAGAGTGCCGTTATCTCCACCGTGGAGAGTAGCATGGCTTGTCCTGGGGAGATAGATTGTCAGCATCGATGTATGTATATGACCTTCATGGAATATAACTCTCGTGGGATATATGCATAGAGAATCAATTGGCCGGCGCTATTTAATAATACTCACCCCTGGAATAAATCGACGCACTCTCCTGTGGTCGGGATGTGGAGGAGGTCGGTCTTCCCAGCGGCCATGGTGATCGTAACGCCGACGGCTAGTGTGTTGGCGATGAGGAGGCCGAGGGGGAGGATGATGCTTGTGGGTTTCATGCTGGGTGTGGATTTGGTTTAAGGAATGATGACTATGGGATTATTGGAACATGAGAGGTCTGGAGAGAAGAACCAGGGTTAATGGAATGGATGAATGAATGGATGCAATGGCTATTTATTCATGTGGTATATACGGTGACGTATCGCTGCCAAGGATCCAGCTACGATGCTCCTGGCGGCGGAGTTCTTGGCTTGGGGGGCCTGATGCGTGGCGGAGTCTTCTTGGGTGTCTGATTGGATGTGAGGACTATGCAGGATTCTTATTTATGACTATCTCTTGGGTACATGAAGACACTTTATGGGGTAGATGGTTCCAAAGATAAATGATCGGCTCCAGATCAGCGGTGGGAAAGTAACCCGGAATGGAAAATAAAAGACATGATCGACAAGGGAAGGTAAAATAGCATTTTGTAAGACTGCTTTCGTCTTTCACCGCTTCAGATCCGCCATATCTCTCTTCCTCTTTTGCAGGTCCCGTTCAATCTTCCGGAACAGAGGATGGTGCGCTCCCTTGTCTTTCAGTTGCTTGTTCCGGCTTCGGTTGTACTCGACGTAAGCCATGTCCTCGCCTCCAGCCAATCCACTCAGTGTAGCGGCGCTCCGCTTCACTGCCGCCTTCTTGCCCTTTGCGCCGCCGGAGCGCTCCGAGAAGAGGTCGTCCGTGACATGCTCCACCTCTGCGGATGTCTCATTTTGCAGCATGACTTCTTGCAGAAGTTCGCGACGCTCCCCGGGTGTCGCATATGCAAGACCTTGCAGGTTCTCTATGCCTTGGAGGTGAGTGATCACCTTGAAGGCATAGCCTTGGTCGACAAGGAACGCTTGGCGCTTCGACGAGTAGAACATTTCGTCCGTGTCCTTCGAAACGAGAGAGTAGAAGAATGCATTGAACCCTTCATCGTTTCGACGCTTAGCCCGCAGAATACGACCAAGTCGCTGGGCCTCCTGACGCCGAGAACCGTAGTGCGAAGAGATCTGGATCAGGCAGGTAGCTTCTGGGAGATCCAGCGAGGTATCACCGATCTTCGAAAGGAAAATCGTATTAACCTGCTCGTTGTGCTGGAAGTTCTCAAGAATTCGCATCCGCTCATTCTGAGGCGTGCCGCCGTAAATGTAAGCCTTATTCAATTTGAGCGCATAGCGCTCGAGAGCATAAACATTGTCCGAGAACACAATGACTTTATCCCCCCGCTTCTCGTGGTAGTCGATCAGGAACTGGGCCGCTTGGAACTTCCGGGGGTTCATGATGTAAAGGAGAGCAGCCTTTCTGGACTTCTCCCTCATGTATTCAGAGTAAAATTCCGTGGTCATTGGGCACCACACCTCAGCACATTGGACCTTCGCAATGTGTCCTTGCTCGGCAAGTTCCATCCAGTTGGCTTCGTACAGTTTCGGACCAATCAGGAAATTTAGATCCTTAATCTTGTCATCCTCACGCAGCAGTGTGGCCGTCAGACCCAGCTTGCTCTGCGTGGCAATGGCCGATGTGACCTTTCGGAACATAGAAGCGGGCACGACGTGCACCTCGTCAAGGATCATAAGACCCCATTCCCGCGACTGGATCCAATCCATCATCTTCTGTGCATCGTGCGATCGCGCCCGGGTCTGTGAAACCATCGAGTATGTCGACACGATAATACCGGTCGATCGGCGGAATTTCTCCTTGTTGTCCGAGGTGAATACCGCGATGTCACCAGGATCGATATTAGACCACCGCAAGAACTCGTTTCGCCACTGCACCACGGACATCGAGCTCGTACACAGGATGATCGTTCCCTTTTTAATGGTGCAAGCAGCAGTGATGCCCACGAGGGTCTTTCCAGCCCCACAAGGCAAGACAATGATGCCGCTCTTCGCTCGTCCGTTGCCAAACATTTTACTAAGACTCTTCTCCTGATAGCTTCGAATCCGCGCGTTTGGCTTCAAGTCGATATCCAAGGTCGGGTTGATCTCGTCATTGCGGAAGTCGTATTCTTCCAGAGCCGGACAACCCATTGCCTGACAGCGGGCTTTGACTGGTTCTACCGCTTCGTTTGGAATTTCGAAGCTGTGGACTTGTTCTTGATCATCATCGTCGTCGTCATCACGGATCGCCAGGAGCAGGTCATCCTCTTGGGTCCTTTCGACTGCTCCATCCTCTGCAGGCTGCTGTTGCTGCTCCGATGTCTGTTTCACACCTGCAGCATCCCTCGTCCCTGGAATCACCAGACCACCCATTTTCGGGGCTGCCTGCTGCGTGATCCCTTCCGAACCCTGCAGTCTCTGCGGTCCGATGACTTCATCTTGAAGAAGCATCTGGAGCATCGCCGGGTCGGTACTCTCCACGAAGAAGCGATTATGCTTCAGCACGACTTTAATCTTCCCGTACGATTTGGTAAAATCGATGATGAACGATTTGATGGAGTCAGGTAGCGGGGTTTTCGACAGCCGGTCGAGGAAGTTGATGATGTCCTGAGGGAGAAGACCGACAGACACGGCCGCGTACAAGCTATTCCCAGTCAACCGGTATTCATGCATGTGGGTCGGACGCGAGAGCGGTTCGGCGATCGTTGTCAGAAAATCCTGCGCTTGGGGGGCCAACGGAGAGAAACTCTCCAGTGTGATGGTGCCTTTCAGCGGATCGATCCATAGGGGGCGGTTGGCGTGATCTGGCTTCAAATCCAGCGAAGAGAAGTCCTTGTAGCCGAAGTTTGGATCGTGTTTCTGCACATGTCCGTCGCTCTTGTTGCTGAATGATTCGAGAGAGAATTTGTCCACGACCTCTTTAACGATGAGTCAGTCAGCCAAACGTCGCAGTGCCTAGCCAGGCGAGTTCCACTACCTTTCAGTTTATCCACCTTCGCATCCTCCTCGTAATCGGAATATTCATCGCTACTGCCAACCTCGTGGATGTCAGGCACAGGGGTTGCTCGCTTCGATGCTCTACTAGACCGACCACCTAGCTGCGAGTCAGCCAATATCTATGTGACCTCGAGTATCAAGCACCATACTGTCGGTCGCTTTGCGTTTTGCAGGAGGCATGATCCGTGCTCGGTCGGTATGTGTATTGATGATTTGAAATGATGTCTAAAAGTCTATGTTCGTATGATGGCTGCTGACCGGTTCGTAAACGGTGCAGAGGTATGCTCCAAGGCTACCAGCGCCTTAGTTGAGAGTTACAAGTACAACCATCCCCGAGAGTGAAACAGGGTCTTTCAGTGAGTTAAAAATGTATGGTCCAGATGTCTCTCGATACAGTAGGTAGGAGATGGGATGGTATGCGAGAGATAGAGAGTGAGAGAGAGAGAGAGAGAGAGGAAGATAGAGGCGAAAGTGAAAGCTGGTTGAGGATCGACCGGAAGTATTCAAAGATTAACAGAGCAGGTGTCCTGGTATGGAAGGCGGTATGAAACTGCCGGGTTGAATTCGCCTTCCGGGTTATTGACGTAGCTCTTCTTCCGCCATCAATTGATCCTCTTGCACGCATTTGAGAGTTACATTGACCTGCATTTGCACATTAACTTCTACAATATGAATACGGTATGTCCTCCCCTCATTCCTGCTAGTGCCAAGATATACTGACATCAGAGCTTTTGACAATTAGATCCGATCGACCTGGTGCGTGATCACTCAGCCCTACACCCATGATTCAAACGTCACGTCCCGTTGAGGACTAAGCTCTGACAATCACTCATACAGGGTAGGATGGGGCACTCTTTGTGTTGGTAAGTATCCTCAGACTTTTCTAGAACAAGACTGCACTATCGAACGGTAAACAACGACTAACCGAGCACCCCCTACGCAGCCGGCGGCGGCGCCTACTACTTCGCGAAGAAATCCATCAACTCCGATCGTGCCGCTCGGTATGAAGCGGAAGTCAAGCGGAAAGCGCAGATGGCCGCTATGGAGGCAGAGGATCGACGGAAAGCTGCCACATCCGGAGTGACATCGACACCTTCCACCAAGCTCCCGCGCGGCGAAAATGCCGCCGACAACACCAGCTCACCGAGTGCAGAGGCGAGCCTCGACCCTGCCCCGACTCGACACGAGCCCGACACTGAGGCCCAACGGGTACTAGAGAAGGGGAAATATGAGGCAGCCCGGCCTTTCCGACCGCCCCCGGGCAACCGATTCAGCTAGAGCAATAATGCTTGGGAGTGGATCGTAATCTTGCCACGGCCATCTCAGTGATGGGTGAGGTCTGGCACTGTATCATAGAACCAGGGTTTTGCTATTCTCGGAACGTGCTAGCTGCTGGGAAGGAGACTATGTGGGTTCACTGCGGGTGCCACTGGCGATGTGCGGGGACCACCGATGCAGGGGAAATTCAAAAGTCAATACATTTTTTACATCTGCTAGATGTAATGTACACAGTACTACGAGGTTGTTTGGTCTGTATTTTTATTGACAATTTGGAATTCACCTGCGACGCCAGGCCGCTAGGAACTTGTATTATTGCTAAAGTCCACGAAGTAATGGATAGATATATGGGCCTCTGACCGAAAGAGATCCCCGCATCAGGACCAACGTATATTCAATGCATGTTGTTCCCACACCACATCGAGGCATGTATACTAGTATTATTCTGACAAGAACCACCACAACAGGAACCAGAAAAAAGTCGAATCAACCCGAGCGAGCGTCATGGCTCAAACGCCCCCAACTCCATCTGAAATGATATGCAAGATGAACCCCGACGTCATAGTGTCCCCACAGCGAATGCAAGGGGTTTATAAGCGTTAAGTGAACCGGTACGCCGAATATGATGAAAGATCCTCGAACCGAAGCATATTGTAGGCCGTTCGAAGGAAACGTCGCTCCAAAACAAAAGAGAGAGAAGTAGATAAATGAAAGGACGCCGTTCAACGGCACTGGACGGTTTGATCTACCGCGCGTGGAAGCACAGTGGGGGATGCGCTCTAAAGTAAGAGACCAGTCAGCTTGGTCGATCCTCTGACCGGTAAGGTAGGTATGTAGGGAGTATCGCGACTGCGACTGCGACTAAACTTACTTGTTGTGGTTGGGATAGCCGGACTTCTTTTCGCGAGAGCTCTCTAGGGCTGGTGGAACGAAAGGGAGGACCACTGCGGACACGAGACAGGAGCTTGTCACGAAGCGCGAGGTGCGCGTGTCGGGGCGAGGACGGCGGACGGAGAAATGGCGGATGGTTGGGCGGACCATTTGGACGGCGACGGACATGGTTGTGGTGTTTGGGGGTAGTAAGTACTCGAAAAATGTATATATCGGGGTGACACTATATCCAGATGACCAGGGGAAGTTGGAAGTTGGAGTAGATTTTCTAAATCGAACGTGTAAATAGAGTACTAAGGATCAGGTCCGACAGGGCAGGGTTGTCGCAAACTTATATAGAAACCAAGCATTCCTAGTATTTTCTCCTTCTCTGACTCCATCTCTCGGAAGATACCATTTTGGAATCGAATCACCTGAGGAAGAGGGGGCGAAGAGAAAGAATACATACAATACGGTGGAATACAAAACACATACTACCTTAACTACACTATCGTTAGCACGGAGTTCCTGCGGGGTTTCATACTGGAAGGGTGGCCCACCCGACCACATCATATACTTCCAGAATACTTAACAGCTACAGGACGGTGCCTTGATCCAACTAGGGATCACCATAGAGCAGACCATAGCGGTCAAGTACTGTGGAAGTACTCTCTACGTACCTCCATCTCCTGTCCAGACGGGTCCCTAGGAAATCAATTCCATATACAACAATAGTACTAGGTAAGAATCCATCCCTACGAATCCCACCCACCTGGAGCCATCGGATCTTTCCTAATTCGACCCATTGTCCCAATTCCAGGCAGGAAATCACCTCATAGAAGAGGCTTTGCCTCACGCCATCTCTAGGGAAATGATCGCGATCTCCGGCCGAGACTCGGTGCGGGGCTATTTAGTGTCCACTGGTCCAGCCACACCTCTCGTTCAAGCTCATCACATCCTCACAGATGAGTAAAACGGTCGCGATGAGTGGACGTCTGTGTAGTTTGTACCTACTCGATCATTGGGCACGTACCTCCGTCTGCCTAAGACGGAGTCAGCCGATCCCATATGATTATAGGATAGGCCACAGGTTCCGTGGGTGGGGATTCCAGGGGATGTTCTGATGGCGGGAGACCAAACATCCGGATTGGTGGTGTGATATCTTCTGTTTCGGTCCCTTGAAACTTTTGTACGGGATCGAACAGGAAATAAAACACAGACACTCAGACATAATACATAAAGGTAAGGTAGGTAGACATGGCTGTCAGTGGCTGAGCTGAGCTGGGCGGAATCATGCCATACAGGGATAGACAGCCTGAGGCATGCAATAGGACCGACGTCATCGCACGTGACTGCATTCCATTCTGGTCCCGTGATCGGCCAGGTCCCGTGGCAGCTGAGTCAGCACAACCCGGCTGGGGTCAGCAAATCCGGATCGACATTTCTCTTTCCTGTTTCCATACACAAGAGGAAGCGAAGCTGCTCCCGATGAGTTCAAACGGTTCCCCAACCCCTGTCATTTGGATTGCTGTTTCAGTTTGATATTACAGCCAATTCAGTGTTGAACCTGTGGCTCAACCATGGATGCACGCGTGATAGATATCAACGTACTCAGTTCGCGTTGGCAGCCCTTGCAGCGGCGGTGGAATGAGTGCCACGAGCATCCACTGACAGGAACTGAGATGTTGGCACGTTTGCTCAAGGGATGAATAACGTCGCCAAGGACTCCGTATCTCGCAGTTTAAACCTCGATCGTCGGCCGAGGATGGGAGTCCGAACAGAATCCTTCGTTGATCGAACCCCTGCGTATACCAAACGGGGCCGGAGATATCGTGCTAAATATACTACTCGAGAGCCGCGAAAGCTCTCGGCCTCAAATTGGATGGATCTGTTGCTTAACACGAATTGCAAAATTATGATGGACAGGAACAAACCGCTTATCACCTGGCATTCGAATTGTTGCTGGACAATGGCCTTCAAAAAATGGACCCTCGACAATCGCCAACAGAATACGAGCCCCGCCACGGCGGCTTAGCGTGCCCCTGACAGGCATATTAGCTCTATCTAGTACTACCATCCCCCGGTCCTATCTATAGACTACCACCTCAATGCCAGAAATGCCGGGGCGAAATCACGTCCATGATACCTTCAGATGTACCCCAAGATGCCGATCACTTTGGGACCCAATCGTAGCGCGCACATATATTAAGAAGTCAACATCTCCTGAAGACAGAATGTGTTCCTCTTACAATTCATTCTCCCCCCACTGTCACTCACTCTCACGTCCAGGATGGTGAACTTTTTGCGATCATCCTTGTCGGTCTTGACCGTTTCGCTTCTGGCGCAACAGGGACTCTCTCTGGTGTTTGAAGATGCCGACGCGCCTGGTGCCGTCAACTCATTGGTCGGGAGAGGGGATGAGTCTGCCTATACGCTCTTTGATCGCCTGAAGAAAGATTCCTGGTACTGGCATGGTATGCGGCTTGCCAGAAAAACGGTGACCGGTTCGACATCGCTAATCCGGTACGATAGGGTCCCAGAATGGCCACAAGACGTTGGCGAACCTCACGGTCGATCTCGGCGAGGATGAAGCGAATATTGTCTCGCTGGAACGGTTCTGGCACCTGTTGAAATCTGTTGACTGTGCTAAGGACGGTATGACCATGGAGTTTGATGACCCCAAGGCATTCGCATACACCCAGCGGGGATGGCAGTGGGTCAACGACGACGATGACCGTAAACTGGTCCTCGTCGCCGGGAAGAAGCACTGCAGCTGGACCGCCCACAGGACGCCTTTCGTGGTCTCGTCGATCAAATTCGACAAGGACTCGCTGAAAGCGAAGTTGACCGGTGTGGAATCGACGTGGAAGCGTCTCTTCCGTAACTACGAGCTGACGGTGGGCAAGGACCCTGAAGCATCCACAAAGCGAGACTGGGACCCTACCGCATCCCTCAGCTTCAACCACAAGACTCCCTTTACCCTGTCGGTCCCGATTCCCAACAAAGATGTTTCGGTTGATATTTCATGCCCTGATTGTAAAACGGAAGGATCGTTCGACTTTGGAATTCACATCAAGACCGACAACGGCCTCCCCGAGTCCGCGGCACTAAAGCTCGCCCCCAATGGGGTCAGTGCGACCTTGACGCCGCGCCTGGGATTGAGTGGAAATCTGAACGAGGGTATAGGAGACGAGCGCGAGATTGCCACGATCCCGGTTGATGGTGTCACCATTCCCGGAGGTGTCCTCGATCTTGGCCCGCAAATCGTCTTTAGCGTCGGGTATTCCATCGGGCTCGTCAAAGGCGCGGCAGGGATTACCGGTGGGGTTAAGATGAGTCTCAGGGATTCGGCGGAACTCGAACTCGACTTGCTACATCCGGATGCCTCCGGGGGTGGATGGACCCCCGAGCTGGAGCTCGTGCCTGTGTCGCTTGATGGCAAGATCGAGACAAAAGCAGAGGTATACAGTAAAGCTGCAGTGCAATTTGCCGCGTCTATCCTTGGTAAGTCGAATGAACCCCACATGTGTAACCATGGGCTAATAAAATGGCCTAGATCACGGCTTCCAAATCGGCGTCAACCTGAAGCCTTCCCTTTCGGAGACCATCTCGGCCTCTACCGGTATGCGCTTCCCCTTCATACCCGTTGGCTGGGAGGATCTTACTGATCAAGATAGATACCGATGGTGCTTGCCCTGATGACAAGCAACACCGCCACTACGGCGTGAACGTGGCTCCTGCTCTCGGGGTCAGCATCAACGCGGAGGTTGCGAAGGCGGATGAGCCCGAAGACGCAATCCTTCAGGCAAAGATCGCAGTAAGTTTTCACATGCATACAATCCCTCTGGGGTGGGGCTTTTGGAAACGCTTTGTACCAGTTCTCTGACCACAATGTAGGAAATCACCGCACCTCTGCCGACGACCTGTGCTGGTTTCGGTCCCACCGGCAGCCCAACGCACTCTCCGAGTACTCCGGCTAGCTCGTCGGTTGTCACATCGTCGAGTGTGGTATCTTCGACTGTTATTTCTACCCCTCCTGCCTCTTCGCCGCCGTCGACAACCAGGTCTACCTGGACTAGCTCATCGCCGTCGACGCCGCCGCATTCCTCCACCTCCGCCCCCGCCCACCGCCATCGCCACGCCCATCGGCGTAATGGGCACTAAGTAGAGTCTACTTGGGCGGTTTTTCGTCATCTATTGGCTTGATACCCTTTCAAGATGGTTTTGGGCAGCCGAATCCGCATCTCTAGTGCATAGCTCAGGGTGCATTACTTTACCCTTGTATATATAGCATTCTTGGTCCGGTCTTTCGAATAGATAAAATCGCACCGAACACCTGATTACTCAGTCATAAGCAACGTTATACCTTTCGACGTAGTTAATAGAAGTGGTAGGCGGAGCATGTAGCATATGTCACGTGCCGACACCTTTCCGCTGCGGATCACGATGCCTCGTTCTCGACTCCAACACCCTCACATCCTCAACACACCCGGCGCAATGGCCTCCCACCAGCTTGCCATTGCGAAAGCCTCATTCTCCGCGGGGCTGTTACGCCCCGATCCCACGTCCGTCCCGCGCGACGAGATCGTGGCCTTTCACACCGCACTCGACAGGGCGTTGTCGCATTGCTCCCCAGCAAACATCCAGGTTTGATTTGCGAGTCCTTGGCCGTCGAAATTCACTGAAATACTAAAACTTTGCGCGACACGCACTAGACCTGCAAAACATGGCTGTTGAATTTTGTCGTTTCATCATCTAATCGCGTGGGCGGTTTGGCCAAATATCTCGTTGCTCTGTCTGGCTCGCTCGAAGACTCGGGGTCTGCGGAGAAGTCCGGCGGTCGACCTCGTCCGTCCAGCAAACGAAAGAGACTGCACATTCTTTATCTTCTGAACGACCTGTTCCACCATACCAAGTACCATCTGACCAAGTACCATCTGGACTCGACCGCTTCGTTTTCCACCCTGAGCGGCTCGCTACAGCCATTCATCGTGGAACTGCTCGGGTACGCGGCGTCGTACGACCGCGCAAAGAACCCCAAACACCATAGACGGCTGGACGAGCTGCTGGATATCTGGGAGCAGAATGGATATTACGGCGGCGACTACGTGAACAAGCTTCGGGAGGTGGTGAAGAACTCGGCTCTATCGGGACCGGTCAAAGCTTCCGTGGACGTCGAGACGAGCAACCTGGACTCTGCGAAGAAACAGCCCGGGAAGGATGCTCCGTTTGTGATGCCGGCCACCCATGGCGATCCTTCCACCCCGTTCTACGATCTCCCGGCCGGCAACCTCGTCCCTCACATCATTCCCAACGTGACGGTGCCGCTCCGGCCGGACTCGATCAAGCCGCTACAGTTCCTCGCCGGGCCGGCGGATGAGAAATTGGTGACGGCACTCAAGGTGTTCCTCAGCGATGCGGAGCGCATCTACGACGCGAGCAAGCCGGAGCCCAAGGAAGACCAAGTCGTGGACATTGACGAGCTAGGCCAGACCGTGATCCGGGACGGGCCCACGGGGGACATCGTCGGAGGGAGCACATACTACGGATGGTCGCGGGGATTCTGCCAAGAGATGAAGAAGAGGAATACACAATCACGGATCGGCAGTCGCAGTCGCAGTCGCAGCCGCAGCCGGAGCGAGACCCCACGGAGACGGCGATACAGCGACAGTCTCGCCAGCGACGACAGCCGCTGGAGCCGCCGGTCCCGCTCACGCAGCCGGACACCGCCGCGTCGACAGGGCCACTACGATTCTCGATCGCGCAGCCCCTCAGGGAGGGGATCAGGGTCGCGCGAACGATCCTATTCCCCTCAGCCACCCGCCCCCCGATCCGCTCCTCCTCCTCCCCATCCACCACAGCCCCCCTTTCCACACGCCCAACAACAACATCCACACGGCTACGCACCCCCTGCCTTCCTGCCTCCCCCACCACCCCAGATGCACTTCCCACCACCGGGGGGAAGCCCTCCATCAGGGTTCCCACCCGCCATGCCACCAGGCCTGCCACCTCCGCCGCCGCCGCCAAACTACCAGGGTCCATGGCCGCCGCCGCCACCGATGCCGGGCTACGGGGGCGGGTCGGGGGGAGGTCCGAGTGCGTTCCCCCCGCCGTTCCCAGCGGCGCAGGGCGCCCCGTTTCCCCCGGTGCACATGGGAGGACCGGGACAGCAGATGCCTCCGGGGCAGTACCATTTCCCGCCGCCGCATGCAGGGCGGGGGTGGGGACAGTATGGGTATCCGCCTTCAGGACGGGGGTGGCGATGATGTACATGACTGTTTATTTAATTAATGATACACTATTTACTTGAATGAAAGGAGTACAATATTTAGCAAGGATAAAGTAGATAGACATTGGCCGAAACATATATTAACATCACATGGTAGATCCAGTAAAGGAAACAAAGGAAGTACAAGCCAACTCAATCAATCAATCCCACCATCACCACCACCACCAACTATAACCAGAACCACCCAACTACAATACCTATAAAGGCACCACCAAACCTATCCCTCCGCAGGCGTAGGCGTAGGCTCCGCCTCAGCAGCAGCAGCAACAGAAGCCGAAGAAGTCGGCCAAGAACTCATACTCATCATATAAACGCTCCGAGAACTGGCCTTAGCAAGCGCAGCAGCGAGAGGGCGCTCCTTGCTGATTTTTTCGGCCTTGGCCTTGTCCTCCATTGCTTCGTCGTAGGGCTTGCACTGCATTTTGTAGGCGTTTTTGTCCATTTTCTGTGTTTGTATAGATATTAGTATTTGTGTGTTTATCTCTTCGTCTTCGTTTTATAGGAGGGGGAAAGGGGGGGATACGTTTGGATCGCCATTGCAGCACATAACGCTTGTGCGGCACTCGTCGTGGGAGTCGGTGTCGCTCATTCCTTTGCCTGGGTGTTTTTGGACATGGGTTAGTCATTAGGTAGTAGCGTGGTGTACTGTATGTATGTATCACCCAGTGAGATATAGAGAGAGAGAGGTAGGAGGGAGAAGTACAATCAAACGCGGCAATCGAAGAAAGCTTCACATCCTTCAGGATAGGAATGACCTGGCCGACCTGGCCGAAGAAGGAGTCCGCGAGGCCGTCAATGGAGGTGCAGCATTGCTTGGAGCGGTGGGAGGGCGGACAGGTGTTGTCTTCTGGGGTGGCGGGGGCGGACGATGAGGCGAGGGCGAGGGAGGAGCTGGAGGTGGTTGTGCTTGTGGTGGTTGGTGTTGGCTCTTCGTCGCTGGTTAGGGGGACGGCGAGAGTGAGGGAGGTTGAGAGGGCGAGAGTTGTGAGGAGGGTGAGGAGCTTCATTTTCCTTTCTCTTTTTTTTGTTCCCTCTCTTGCTTTGGTTTGTCTTTTTTTTGTTCGGGTTGTTATTCTGTTCTTAGTGATATGATGAGCTTGATATCAGTTAGGCCGGCCAATGTCCGCAAGGAGTGGATGGAAATGTAAATATGAATGTAAATGAATGAATATAAAGAAAGGTTCAAGTTGGATCACAAATCAGCCACAAACAGACACCATAAAAGAAAGACTAAGTGAACAGAAGATGTCTACTGCGCTGGCTATTGTCAACAGAGATAGACAGAGACAGAGACAACAGAAGAAGAACGAAAGAAGGGAGAAAGAATCATCCAGGACAGAGGACAAACCAGGAGGCAGACAGAACTTAGGGCTAGCACGCATACATACCCTAGCATTCATTCCAGCCAGGTCTGCATCATCTCGATTAGGTGGACTGGTTCTTCGCGTTCTTTCTAGGGGTCTAGTGAAGGAGGTGCTATGGGTAAATGACTCTGGAACATCTTCTTTCTCCTTCGCTTGCTTTTTACTCCTAGATAGCCTGGGCAGGGTCATATAATAGCCAGTGTCTCAATAGATTAAGAAGTGGCTAGGAACAGACCACCAGCAGTACTATCCACTCAACCAGATACAATTAACAAATAATAAACAAGGGGCTCACGGTGGTCTGATCTGCCACACGTCTGGTATGCTCACCCTGGTACAGTGGAATGTGAGGGCCCAGAAAGACCATCCTCTTGAGTAATTAGCTTTGGTCTGACTCAATATAGTACGTACCCTGTTATTAGCATGCAAGAAAATATTAAAAAATAAAACAGAGAAAAACTAAAAAGAAAGAATGACCCGCTCGTGCAGATACGTCGTGTCGGTATCTTAACACCACGATCTGAGACATCCCTTGCTGGGTTTCTTGCTGGCTAGAACTTTTGTTGTTTTGATGTAAGGGGTTGGTTGGGCTTTGAGCTTCGGCCCTGTCGGAACTAGATGGCGAGGTGGAGGGCTATAGTACGGCGATAGGAAAGTAGGAAAGGGCCAGAGTGAGAGATATAGATAGGATGTTTTTCTGAATTAGCGGAAGTCGGTATTATCGTGTTGAATAGTGTAGTGTAGTGAAGGTTGCAAATATGAATACAGGTATGGCTGGTTGGAGTTTGTTATATATATGACTTGTATATCAGACACGCTCAAGCGAACCTAAGTTTACTACTACAGCTCATATACGCAGAGATCTCACCAAAGCCCTCAAAGGCTGTAAATTAAACCAAAACCAAAGCGAAATATATACACACGAAGTCATAAGACAGGATCCGGTCCTGTCACCCAACACGACGCCAAGGATAAAGACAAAATACAAACACACGAAGAGAAGTCAAATAATGCCACCGCTTGGTTAACACTGGGTCGACCAGGGCAACAGCATGCTGCGGTGCCAATAAAATGGATATCAATTGTTTGGTTTGTTGGTGAGGAAAGAGAAATTTTTTTTAGGCCAAGATCTCTCCCAGGTAAGAACTTGCTAGGACGACCTTGGTCGGATTTCGAGAAACGGTGAAGATGTCTTGCTGAAGGCGCTAGAGTGTCAAGCAGTATACACCCTGGCGATCATTCTCATCCTGAAACGGAGGAAAGAGGGCTGGCTCGTATACCATACCAACCTCAAACCGATTGATTCAACCTTCAGGTACACATCACGGAAACGAAGCTAAAGGTAACACGAAAGGAAACAGCGTAGTGAGCGCCAACGAGCGATGACCTCAAGGGTCAATGGGGAATCAAGTGTGCTCGCCAACGTCATTTATCGCCAGGGAGAGGAGAAAGTACTCCCACAGATCGACAGGAAACTTCTCGCTGAAAAATAAATGATTCTTGCCTTGCATTACCGTTGCCAAGGAACGACCACCAGGTAGTAATTTGATGGTTGGCCAGGTTATAAGCGACTCGACTGGATTAGTCGACAGAGTACAACCTAAGCCATGGACTTTGTACCTATGTCGTCCTGAGACCCACTGGGGCTGTCCTGACAAGCTCCAGCTGGGCTGGGAACGGTGGCTGAGGAGGCCATCGTGCGAGCGCCACTCTTGCCGCTGCTGCCACTACTGCGGCTCGAAGCAGACGGCGACCGTTTGTCGTGGTCGACGTCGGCGAAGGATGACATCCGGTTGTGGGTGTATTGGAGCATCACACGGCTGTAGTCCTCGATAGAGTCATTCGGGTTGACCATCCGGTCTGTCTGGATCTGACCCGCTGATGGGGGACAGCTCACTCCATGACTGGAAGCGATGGGGGCGTCCTTGTATTGCATGGCGAAAGACATGAGGATCTATGACACACAGCCGTCAGTTGCTATTCCTTTCGATGGTGATTTAGTCTCCAAAAGACAAAGCCGTCCATGATAGGAGTAGGTGGCGACGGCGGCCAAGTATCAGGGACCGGATTCGCCATCACAGCGCCCGACAAAGTTGCCGGGTTTTGGGCTGCAACGCATCACGCAACACGATAGCACCAGACATATTCCCGATATCATAGGAACATGCCTACTAGGCAGAAAGGATTTCAGCGTTAATTATGTTCGCTTACCGTTTTTGAATGCGAAGATAGGTAGGGAAAAGAGAAATCTCAAGATCCAGACGGAACGCGTACTCGAGGATGAGAGAAATGTAGAGATAGGACAAGGGTTGGTCTAATATGTCCAAACCAAGAAAAAGCAGAGGAACAGACAGTTGTATCGATCAAGTCAATAGAAAATAGAATGCAAAGAGGTAATCCGAATACGGCGAGGTCCCAATATAAAGGGGATCTGTCGTGTCCGAGATGAAATTACCGAGCAGATGCCAGCCACAGGCGGATCATGATTATCAACATCAGCGGATACCCATAATGATCGAATTGGGGCCCTTGTGGGGACAAGTGGGAACCGCGAAGGGAGGGGAGAGTTCCATCGGAGCCAACAACGTCGGCGTTAATTTGCGACCATGACATCATGGGATCCAGCGGCGGCGAAACGGGCACAGCCATGGGCCTGGCCGACACCCCCCTCTCTTTCCCCCGTCCCCATTCATTTCCACGTCCAAAGGATTTATTTCCTGAACCCTTACTCAAACCGTCTTAGGTATGTTCGACAGGCGAATGGATTGGACTTCCCTCGCTGGGGACATTATAATGATCGGTGTCATCGCGCTCTACAAGCTCATGGGCCAGCGTTCCCCCAGGATGGTCCACCGATCCACCGTCCATGGTAAGAAAGGAGGTCACGGGGTGAGATGCCACGCTGGACCCAAAGCACAGCAGAGGGACCAAATTATTCTGAATTTTTTTTTTTTTCTTTCTCTCTCTCCTTTGTTTTTTCCTCGTATCGCCAGCCGCATGTAATACACCGTCCCTGCAGATCGTCGGTGTGACGGTAGAATGGCGGTGGTGCTTACTATCGTAGTTCGACGCAGATAGAGCGGAAGAACAGGTTATAGCCTCTGGGGCTGTCGCTAAAGTACCTCATCCAGCGTATAGTCCGTGCAGTCTTAGCTTATGTCTAGTCTCAAGTCGATGAAGATGGACGCCCGCATGGAGTAGACCTGCAGCGGAGAGACGCAACAATCCCGGCCTGACGAACCATCAGATGCAGCGACGACCGTAGCTCGAGGCGCGATGTGTCACGGACAAAGCCTAGGAGATGAACTAACAGAATTAGTTGGATTGGGTATGGGGGAGGCCTTCCTCTGGATTTGCCGGCGCCAATGAACGCGCCCCAATCCGGCGACTCCACATGCATGGGATGAGGGAGGGTGGGGGCAAATCGATCATTAAAACGCCGCGGAAGGCATTAAAAAATGGGGACATGCGTCAGACCCATTGGAAAGGTACAGAGGGTGTGGCTAGACGTCCATTATTCAAAGAGTTGGCGACTGGAAAGCGAGACGAGTGGAGACGTCAACCGGGGGAACGCTTGGAAACGATAGGTGCCAGGGGATGTCTAGAGAATCAGCAGGACTTAATTTGGTTGCTATGTTCGGTGTGACGCATTGATCATGGAGATGCAGAGATGCAGAGATGCGAAGTGAGGAATTGAGATCGGGGAGAATTGGGAATCTCGAACAGATGTGGTGCCTGAGGACCAGATGACGTCAGCACACATACTCTCCATGCCTTAGGTACCTACGACCTCTTTAGGGCTTGGGAAGTTCTGATACAGAATCTCCAAGACAACCTCACTCCTCCTGCTTTATCGCGAATTCATGCGACTAATCAAGATATCTAAAAGAACCAGTAAGATCTAAGATCACCTCTCGGAATTATCTTCCATTTCCTCCCCACTCACATCCTCCTATGGTACGAAAGAACCCCGACAGAGTCCCACCAAATGGATCTAGTGTCCTGCCTTAGCCTTCCCCTTCCGTCGTGCACTCCATCTTCACCCAACATGCAATATAGGGCTCTGTTTCTAACCTTAAAAACCCAGTCTACCCTTTTCTCTCCCCTCACTGGTCCATATCGATGGGACAGCCCTAACCGTGGTCAGGACAGCGAGCGTCCCATGGACGGAAACAGCCAGCCACGATAACGCCCGTCCGTCGGGAGTGGAGAGGGGGAAACGGCGGCGGGTGCGGATCAAGTCGCCACCGGGGTGGGCCATTGCAGAGGGAAACGAAATTGACAATGGGACTATGGGACCCTCTTTTTCGGTTCCGAAGGATAACCCCGAGAAAAGTCCTCCCTGGTTCCTCCAACCCCAGGTATTGGGTCGGGGTGGCTCAAACTCTATCCCCTCGTGATATGTGCAACTTACCCCTAGCAATCTAATCTACCCATGTTGGTGAACCGGTGAGCCATCAGGGCTGAGCCTACGCAAAGAGCCGTCCCGTCTCGTCCGTTCCTCTATCCAGAGGGTGATGACAACTGGCGAGGCGATCCCTTGGGGGTGTCATTCCTGCGTCTGCTTTCCTTCCCCTTGGTCTGACGTGGTCTGGACAGAGCATTCTAGGCCCCTCGCAGGATCAATGCAGAGGATGCTCGGCAGGATTAGTCGAAACAAAGATCCCGAGGATTGGATGTCTCGCGTAGCACTAACACAGACACTACGGTAAGATGTGCCTCTCTCCCTCTGTGCGGAGAAATGGACCACGATCCGTAGCAATAGTAGGCATCAATGATAGTCAGCAATAGACAGCAATGGTAAGCTCGTAGTGATCCACTGACCCTGCCAAGATAGCCACATATCACCACGGAGGAACGCCCAGCCGAGGGCTAAGAAAACAGACCGAAAAGGTATACAACAAAGCAGCAAAACAAAACACCAAAAACGCCGCAAAGGTGGAGATAGCTAGCTGTACCTCAAAGACAACCACACAAGCAAGCAAACAAACATCAAAGGGGCCCAGTCCAATGTGACACAACCAGCCTGGACCGACTCAACCCATCGTCTTGCCAACAGGCATTACATCACCGTCCAGTCCACTGACTGGCCGGGCCTTTGTTACCGACAAAAGAGCCACGTCGACATGCTTACCTACTTCCCTAGAGGGCAGATATGAGATCATACCGTAGAAAGATAATTCGAGAAGAGTTGGGTTGAACTCGGTGTTAGTGTGGGTTGCTGTGGAAGTTCCATCCGTCCATTCATCCATCCCCTGAGGACGACCGTCTCTCGCAGACCACTCCCAGTCAGTCCTTATCCAGCCGTTCATGCACTTCAACGTCATATCACGAAGGGGCCATGCGAGGCTGTCATGTTGATCCCTGTCTCGTTGGCGGCAGAGGGTTAGACTTTGTCCTAGAAACGCTGAATGATATCAATTTGCTCCACCGAGTAGGGAGGAGACAGGAGATTGACCCAGATAATATTACATATGAATAAAAAGTGAGAGATAAAACAACAGTAGTAAACAACCAGGCCCTCTCCCCTCTCTTTAAAAAATAAAAGTAAGCAAAATAAAGATCATCCCTTCTCGTCATAAGCATACTCTCCTCCCACTCCAGACCGAAAAGAAAAAGACTCATGTGAGATTCTAGACGCAGGCTGATCGTCGCTCGACACTACCTCCACCCCTCGTGTTGAATGATCTAGCCTAACCCAACCTAACTAACTTCAACATGTCTCCAAGCACAACGTCAAGGATGTGACAAGAAATCCCGCGTGCGCGGACCGACTATCTGCACAATTGGCTTTCCCATATTTCTCCACTGCCTTTCCCCGACGGTTAGGTTGCTCGTCGAGCATTCCCTGTCGGGATGAGACCACGGGGATAGGGAAAGCCCTACTTACGCTTATGCGCCTCTGGTTGATTCTGGGTATGGTCGACCCTAAGCTAGCCAGGTAGGTCGGTAGGTACGTGACCATAAGTCCGCCCAGATGACAGCGAAGCAAAGGGAAAGGAAACGGAGAAGAAGCTGCGTCATACCTGTAGCAAGCAAGGAAACAGCAGGTCGATCTAGGGTCGAGAGCCAATAAGGAGCCAAATGCATCAGTATCCGAACCACACAAATTGGTTGGCAAGGTGAGGTAGGTAGGTTGTTTCGATTCAAACAAGCTTGCTATAAGGATAAACAGTTCTCTAATAATCTTTCTTAAATGGGACGGTGTAGTAGGTAGAAGATAGATACAATGCAAGACGCCACAATTCAGAAGAACAAGCGCGACATGGGATAGTTATAATAATAATAATCATGCATACTCATCAAACGTAACCTACAAGAGAGGAGAGAGAGTTAGCAACCATAAGCTCGAACCCGAAAAGAGTAACCAATGACGTTACGTGGGCAAGAATCTGCTTACCTTTGCGAGCACCCTGGAAGAAGAACCGGACCACAAAGACCTGCAACCCCGCCATCGACACCATCATCAAGCTCTCGATGACACTAAAGTTCCAAATTCTCCGCTCCGTGCTCCGCACCGTGCTGAAGTTGCGGTTCTCGCGCGTGCGGAAGTACTTCTGGTTCCGCGAAATGGTCGACAGCTGTGCCGACAGCTTGAAGATGGACTCCTCGAGCGCCGACGCCTGCTCGGGGCTGGCGCCCTGGCGCGAGGGAAGCTGCGCGCGCTCTTCGTTCTCAACCTGTACCACAAAAAAAACCCCAGATCAGTTCATTGCTTTCCCCCTTGTCCTTCCCCTGGTGGAGAACATGATTGTCATGTTTATCTTACCGCAATCTCAAAGTCCACCAGCTTCTCCGCAAAAGTCGACATGCCGTTGTTAAAGCAGAACTTGTACTCGCCAACGCTCTGAGCCGTGAACACGAAGTCACCCTGTCGCTCCTTTGTTCCTTCCAAGATCATCTTGTCGCCGGGACCGGCCACGGAGTAATCAACATCGAACGAGCCGCCAGATTGAACCTGTGATGGGAGTAAAAGCCCCGTCAGAACCCCACACTTGAAGACGTAGATATCACGATTATCGTAATCCTTACAGCAAAATAGAATGCCACCTTTGTGTTGACCTCCTCGATGTGGTTGTAGAAACAGGCCTTCTCGTTGGCCTCGAGTCGGTAAGTGAGCGCGGTGGCCGTCACAGTCGACACCAAAGAGGCCAAAAGGCCGATGACCAGGGTTGCGAAATGCATCGTGTCTGGAAAAAAAGGGAGAGCCGGTAGCTCGATTTGGGGTTCTCTCCAGGGGTGACGGGTTGGATCTACGCGGACTTGGAGATGGAGGTGAAGTTCTGGCCAGCTTGTGTGTTCCGCGGTGTTTGTCCTGTTTGCATCCCCACCAAAAATAAACTACCCTGTCCGGAAAAAGGGTCTTTACTTACTCCGAGGCCATTTATGCATAGTATTGCTTGCAAGATATTACAGAATAGCTTGGAATGGATTTATGATTTTGATGCTTTTTTGCGCGTTATGCATCTTATCTTGCTGTAACTGTTTTATATATAAATGTCATGTGTCATCAAACGAAGCAGCAGGGAGAATATGAAACAATGGGGAATGGAATGACTATAAGGCCCATCTTTCTGCAAAACCAACATAACAGCGTGAGACCTGCCCCATCTACAGAGATGAAAGAAAAGACAGAAGTAAAAAAGAAAAAGAAAGGGGGGAAAGAAAACGGGAGAGAGATGGAAAAGAAATAAAGAAATGGAGAATGGTCATAAGACAACGCGGCAGCAGGTCCAGAATTTCGTTCAAGCATGAAGGGTCTCCGTAAACGAGATTGGAAGTAGGCGGACGGTATGTTCTCTGCCCTCGCAGAACAACAGACTGGCCAGGAAAGCTGCAAACATGGTACATTCTGCCTCTATCGAATGAAGAAGGACTCGCTCCGGTTCCAGAAGCTCCGGCTTTTATTTACATGGTCAAGACCAAGGAGGTCATCCGAGTCGCCGACAATGTCAGAAAGTATATCATCTAGTCAAGTCAGCATGTCAGTGCCATGTCGAGCAACCACAAGGATGCTAGACGTACCATCTTCGAGATAACGTGGGTTGGAATAGAGAGTCCGGGGGACAGTGGCGAACTTGATCTTCTCAAATTGCTTGCCCTTGATCCCAGTCCGCTTCGACAGTCGTTCTTTGGTCTTGCTGAACACCTCACCCTAACAGACGTTAGCAGGAAGAGTCGCACAGAAGGCGAAGCTTACTTACCGATTTAACGACGAACTTGAATGGTACCCCATGCGGCCTGCTTGGTTCCCGGTCGAAGTTGTATGCATTGATCATCCGCTCACCCTCTGCCAACTCGAGCTCTTCGTCCGGTACCCGCGTGGCGTATAGTGTGACGAATTCGTTGATTCCGGCGACCTTCGACTCGGTCTGGTACTCCTTATAGATCTTTCCGCCGTGGGCTTCGTAGATCCGCGTGTTCCGGATCGTCTCATCATCGAGGTTCGCCTTCTTCTGCAGCCCAGAAAGGATGTCGGAGACGGTGCCGTCTCGAGGAACCAAGACCTCGACAACTTGCTGATATGCTAGTGAGCAACCTGTTCCCTGAAAACCATTAGAAGTAGAAGAACTCACCTCCTTCGTGATACCTTCCGGAAGCCACGTCACTTTTAGGCAGATCTTGGACTCGTAGTCGCTCAGGCTCATCTCGAGCACTTCATAGTATAACGCGTCAGACCGATGCAAGTTGTAACCATACCCCGTCATCTGGCCCGAGAGGATCTGGCCTAGGGTCTGGCTGTTCTGATTGGGATTCCGTTTGATGAAAGCCTTGGGCTTGCCCGTGCTCGCGAGAACAGGAGCGAACCGCAGATGGGTAGGTTCCACATTCAAACGCTCCCCAACCTTCTTGGAGAATTGGTCGTAGGTCATCCTCCTGCTCAGGGTCAGGGTGAATTCCTCGGCCTCGGTATCTCTGATGGGCGCAAAGGTGACAGGCATCTGGTTTAAGAGGTGATCATAGTATTGTTTAGCGTCCGGGAAGATTGCAGTGGAAGGCACATCCGCTTCGGCAATCGTCCTCTGGAACGTGATAATGTCACCGTCTTGGATTTCGGACTGCTGGAAGGTCTGCTTGGATTTCATAGGCTCGATCATAGTATGCTTGATCTCCTCGAATAGTAGGAACTCCGTGCCAGCAGGCCATCCCATCTTCTCAAGTATCGTTGGCGCAAGATCAGCCACCTTCTGGGTCTTGCGGACGTACACAGCACCCACGCCGGACAGCGTCTGACTTGGAATGTCGAAGTGCTTTAGGAAAACGAGGACGGAATTATTATCCGGCCATGAGATGGTACCGTCTGGACCGGGTTCGCCAACTTCCATCCAAAGCCTGAAGGCATTACCTTTGGTGCCGAATCTGCTATAAGCCTCCTCGAGTGTCATTTCCGGATCTCTGATGACCTGATCCGGGCGAGTGGTCTTGTTCTGGCGATTCACCATTACCCAGAATCGAATCCGATTGACATCGAGGCCGGTTTCTTCTGCCATCAAATTCGCAAACTCGCTAACCTTGGTCGATCGGAGAATTCGGTGGTGTTTTGGCAGGGCAGGATCATCTGGCGGCAGGTCCATGCTTGTGAGATCGAACCCATGATGCGATCGGAAGGATTTTTCGGTCAAAACACCGACGTTCATGTATAAATGAGCTTCCTCCCTCTCTTTCTTCCTCCGGGCTAGTTCAGCACGGTCTTCAATGAGTTTTTGCTCTGGGCCTGGGTTAGCATATGAAGCCGCGGACGGGGTGAGGGAAATGGTACGAGGACATACCGATGTGAGATGGGATCTCATCCTTCGTTATGGGTAGAAGTACGTCATCCAGTTTCGTCTTCCGGACATAGACAAGCATGTATGCGTTCATTGAACGCTTGGTGGACAAACCCCGAGTATAGGGCTGTCTGACCCCAGCGGCACCGTTGGCGAGTTCATATTCGCCGCCGTAATTCTCTTCGAGGACCTCCTTGTCGGTGGCTCGGGTGACTCTGTCGTCATCAAAACGGTACCAGAAACCATCCTTGGTAGGCTTCAAAAAGGCATAATAATGACCGGCATTTAGATCACCACTGTGCACCAACACGCCATGCAATTCATAAATCCACGGTTCCGATTTGTCGGCGTCGTTGGAAAGGTAAGGCGTGGCATCGAACTCCATGGGGAAGGCGTGCCGGTCGTTAATCTTCATCATTGCGTCTCGGTGGATATCATACTCAAATCGTTTCAAATGGAGGTGCAGAATGGGGGGGAAGCTCTCGAAGATGACGCCCTTCTTGGCGTCCTGCAACCCGTACGGCGGGCCAGCATCGTACTTATTCTCCCCCTCGAGGGTCTCCACCTGGATGTAGTCCTTGAAGCTGTCATCCAGGGTCTTGTTGCCTCGCACGTTCAGCTGAATATCCCAGAAATCTTCCACCCGTGATGATTCATAGTCGACGTTGATGCAAGAAATGTACGTCTTTGTCTTCCCAACAAAGAGTTCCGGGAGCGCCTTTTCCGCCGGCGTGCCCTTCATTTTCTCTTCCAGTCTCTCCATGAGCTTCCGCGACAGTTCTTGGACATCCTGCTGTTCGAAGATTTGCCGGGACTCCCAGCCAAACGACGCGGTCAGCTCGGTGGTCGAGACAGAGTTCTCGCTGGTTTGTAGGTTGTAGAAGAGTCTTTGAAGGGTCCAGGCGCTGTTGTCCTTGGACGCTTCGGTCTCCGTGGGGATTTGGTAAACAGCCTATAGAGGATCAGCATGTCGACAGAGGGTTGGCGCGAGGCCCAACAATCAGAAATACCTTTCGGAAAGCGTTGGTAAAGTACAAAGACTGCAGTAAGGAGTTGAGATAGCAGGTTGCGCCTTGGTTCTTCAAACCAACCATCCCAGTCTCCCTTTTGGAGTCGTAGCTGGGGAGTAATTAGCATCTGGTCGAAGGAAAGCGGTTCGGAGCTGCATACTTTTGGAAGCTGTGCCACAGGACACCAGTCGGGTCCTTCACAACGCGAACGTAGGCTGTGATGTTGGCTTCTTCATTCTGGATCAGGGGAACACCACGGCCCTCCCACGGCATGGTGAAGAGCCTGCGCAGCTCGTAGAACCGGGTAAAGCCCCAGTCTCCCTCGTCTGCATTGAACCGATGTGTCGCGACTATGAATCCTAATCAGCGGAACCGGTCTCTCTTCTCGAGGGGCAGTAAAAGTAGTAGCCAGCATACAGTGCGACACGTATATAGATGGATCATTTACATTCGACAGCACCAGGGCGAACTGTACACATGCATACCAATTCTCTGGGGGCTCTTCTTCCCAAGCATGCTCCAGATAGAAGGATGCATAATCGGCGTGGTTTCCGTACGGGAAGAAAAGGATCCGCCTGTGATTTTTGTGAGCACTGGGCCATCATCCACGCGAGTGGGGATCTGTCCGAGAGCCGGGACCCGAATCAAGAAAGGGAAAAGAAAAAAGCCTACCAAGGGAATCCTGCGCATTGAAACACCGGACCATGCTCCTTCTTCTTCAGCTTCTTCCAGTCCTGAATATGCCATGTATGCCACGCCTCATCTTCGGTTTCCAGATCCGGGTCCTGGGGGAGCACTCGAGCCATCATTGCCGCATCTATAGCAAAAAATTTTTTACGTTAGTCAAGCTTCGGACGCAAAACCGTCGAGTGTTCCGGTGCTAGCAATGGCTAAAGGGGATATCCGATTCCTCCGCGGAGAGGCCGTGGTGTAGTTCGACGGGTCTGGAAAACGTGCGGGGCTTTTGCCATCGAACACCAAGGGCTGCGGGGGAGAGGTTCTCACGATCATCTGCAAGAGGCTCTGACTCCGGTTCGTCCGAACCGGACTGAGAGACCACGACATCATCGGTTTTGTCATTTTGATACTGCTCATAATCATCGACGAGCATCTCATTATCCGCGACCTATAGACGAGAAGGATCCTCTTAGCATATCGACGGCCACTGATGTCGCAAAATACCGGACGAAGCGAGGAATCATCGACTTTGGTGCCGTCACTGCGAAGACCGAAGAACGGAGGGAAAGACTTACGCTGTCCATCTAGGATAAAGAAGTGCCTCCACGCACTCGAACCGACAGAGACAACCTGTTTTGAGCAGTCGGGCGGAAAGTGAGGGGGGAAACGAAGAGATGGATAAAGGAAAGAGGGGGAACCAAATGCGAAAAGAAAGGGAAAAATGGTCAGTCGTAGAGAATGAACTGAAAATGGAGAAATGCCAGGTAGCAGGTCAGGACAACAAAAAGAGGTCTGGGGCTCCAAGTAGGTTCCAGCGGGATGGAAGGAGTCAGTCCAGGTTAGAGTGAGGAAACTGAAGCTAGTGGCGGAGTTCCCAGCAATCCAATCATATTAAGTCAGCCGTTCTTTCATACATCATTCTCGCTCAATCAATCCCCATGAATTCCGACGTTGATGGTTCTTTTCATACGGTACAGATGGATGCCTTCAATAGGATAATTTATATAAATCAAATCTTCCTTTCTCCAACAAACCCCAGGGCCTTTACAGGCATTGACTATCTCGTTGGACTCTCTCCGCCCTCTGATGACGAGACTACGCGATACGACAATCTCCTCCCCACTAAACCATCCCCTTCCACAATAAAGTTAATACCGGGAACTTGATCAACATGGCCAAATCTCGACTCCACCAATTCCACCAGACGATAATTTATACAAATCATCCTCTTGTCCAGTGGTTGCAGACCAAATGGGCAGTCGGTAAGTCACATGTCAGGCCCGGTTTCTTTTCTTCTCACCGCCTGCCGGATTGGGTCACCTGTCTCCGAACCGGTCACGGTCAGTCCATATGGAGCAGTAGGTTATTCAGTCAGTCATGCTACCATCATTCTCCTCTTCTTCTCCTCTTCTCCCCTCCCCTCCCCCATCCTAGGGACAAATGACATGTCAACTGCAAGATTCTGTTCCTTACGGTCTCGATGACGGTTGCATATAGACCATGCATAAGGCGTTTCGAGAGTCTGACTCCACGAGACCTGTTTGATCGAGCCCTAGCAAGTAGTCACCAACCCAAGATGTTGCGGATTGGCACGATGCGACCTCTGTGGATGCTTCAACGCAGATGCGGTGTTGCGGGCCGACGCTTATCTTCCGGCCATGCTGCACAGAGTGTGCCGCCGTGGCGGCCAGCTTCTGTTTTAGACGAGTATGTCTCCCCGCTCCCACGCCCAACCCGGCTAGGTGAAAGCGTCTGCTAATGAGTGTTGTTTCCCCATAGATGGGTGGAACGCGAGATGCGACCCATCAGTTTACGGCAATTGACTTTCTTCGGGCGGACGTTGACGGAAGAGCGCTTGATCAGCTCCGCGAATTATGTACGAACGGAGCTCCCGAGCAGACTGGCGCATCGCCTCCGAGATATTCAAAAGCTTCCCTACGTCGTGGTGTCCAACCCCCATCTGTCTCTCGTCTATGAACTGTACTACCAGGCGTTTGAGAGATTTCGCACTATTCCGGAGATCAAGACTTTGGACGATAACGATCGGTTTTGTGACATTCTCCGCAAGACTTTGAAGGATCATCTTGTGGTGATTCCTCAATTAGCAATGGGTGTTTTGGAATGCCGGGATCTGTTGCCACGGGAAGTGGTCGACAAATTCATGAACACCTTGCTTCGGGCGGTAAGTTTGCGGATTGCATACTGCAGACTGCCATGTACGCCGCTGACACTCACCTCAGAGGATCTCTCGTCGTGTGATTGCGGAGCAGCACCTGGCTTTGACCGAGACTTTCAACTCCCCGTGGCATTTCTCGGGGCCTTTTGATAATGCCGATGGCAACACGGAGTACATTGGAGAGGTATTCCTGAAGTGTAATGCCAAGGAGGTGATCGAACGCTGTGGGAAACTCACGCAAGATATGATGCGGGGGAGCGCGGGATCCGACAAGATTCCCGAAATCACCGTCCAGGGCCATTCGGACGCGACTTTCCCTTACATGCTGAGCCACCTGGAGTATATCGTCGGCGAATTACTGCGTAATTCGATCCAGGCGGTCAGCGAGAAGTACCGTGACTTGCCCGAGCGGCCGCCCGCGATCGAAGTCCTGGTCTGCGAGGCGCCACAGCATATTATCCTGCGGATATCCGACCAGGGAGGTGGCATCCCTCGCGAGATACTCCCGTATCTGTGGTCATTCAACAAAGGACCTCATAGTAAAGCTCGACTTCAGAATCTCGAGCAGGTCCCCGCGATGGCCGCGACCATGCAAGAGTTGACCGTGTCTAAAGAGAGGAAGCGCGAGGATAAGGAAACCTTCCGGGAAGGATCGCTCGATTCACTGACTTCGCGGCCCCCCAATCTCCGGCTTGGGATGGGGCTCCCGATGAGCCGGGTCTATGCGGAATACTGGGCCGGTAGTCTGGAACTGCACAGCCTGGAGGGGTACGGGGTGGATGCGTTTCTCCAGATCTCGAAGCTGGGCAATAAGAACGAGCAGATCACCACGAGAGCATCAATGGATGCCGTGTGATCATTCTCTAGATTATAGAGCCTGCCACACATTATGAAATCCTCTTGGCGTGGGTACCGTATCTAGGGTGACACGAGTCGTTCCAACAGAGTCGTTCGAGCCATACCTCGGCACCTATCGTCACCATCACCACCATTACTAAAGTCGTGTCATATATGCCACCACCACACTACGCACCCCACCTCCTGGAAGTCCCACATGTTGTACCCAGATCTCATGTGGTGCCACAACCTCCTAGCCGGAACCGGCTCGCGAATCGAGTGCGCTTCAGCACGTTCAGAGCTCCCGCACGGCTTCTTCGGGATGACGTCAGCGATCACAGCCAGAGGATCGATTGGACAATTGTGCACACTCTACACATTATTACTACCCATGCATATGGTCCATGCACTCTTCAACGTGTTGTCGATGTGGGTGTGGATCCGCTACGTCAGATGAAATATGAACATTCCTTGGGGGGGATATCACTCTAGCTATTTATCTTCCTGTCTACAATATTCTTCTTGTGCCCTAGACACAACGAAAGCCACAGTCCAGAGCTACAACTACAACCAGCCCTAAGCTCAACAATTAATTACTCTTCTAAACCTCCAACAAACAATCAGCCGACTTCAACATGGCAGGAACCTGTTCCATGCTCTGCGTGATCATCATCACCTTATTCCGTACGTATCCACCAACCTGCATCTAGCAACATGGACGGATAGGATACATCCCATACCATAACCCACCCAGCCCATCATCACTCTACCCAACAAAATCAATCTAATGATTAATCTAATCTAATCTAACCAACACGGCAGTCCCCCCACTAGGAGTCTTCATCATCTCCGGCTGCAGCGCCGACCTCCTCATCAACATCCTCCTCACCTGTCTCGGGTATGTCTAGCTAGCTCCAGGCCTCCTCCTCCGACCTTTCTTCCACTACCCCCCACCCACCTACCCTATCGATGCAGCCCAATCTAACAATGATGGTGGTGATAAAACAGCTACCTACCAGGCCACATCCACGCCTTCTACCTCGAATACGTCTACTACCACAATCGCAGAAACCCCGCGTACGGGACGTATCAGCCTGCGCCGGGGGTGTACTCTGATCGCATCAAGCATGGGCCGAACCGGGGTGTGGATTATGGGACTGTTCCGCGGTATTAGCTTGTTTTTGTCATTTGTGTGGGGATATCATATCCGTGTGGATGTGGGAGTGGGATATGGATGTATATGGGTATGACAATGGGGTGTGATTCGGTATATGGTATATGGTATGTTGGGGAGTTGAGTTGAGTTGAGTCGAGGAGTTGGGGTTAACTATGTCCGATTATCTTAATGTATTTGACGGCGTTGGGGGGCCAAACTAAGGCAATAAATAATACTTCAGGTCTTAAAGAAAACAAGCAAAGTCTACAATCCACTTGTTTAGAAAAAAGAAAAGTAAAGTAAAACAACTAACGTCCATAACGTCCAAACACCCTACTTAGCACCCCCCTCAACCTTCTTCGTCTTCAACGGCGGAAAATCAAACGGCTCACTCTGCGCGGCCTCACCCAGCGTCCGCTGGAACTCCGGCCCCGAGCGCGGACTCCACCACAGCGCGCCCACCCAAGGCTGAACATTCCATCCCACATTCAGGGTAACGTTCTTCCGCTCGGCGAGCCGGCCCGTGATATCCGAAAGCTGGTACTTTGCCTTCTGGCCGCGCAGACGGAGGACGCCTGGTTTTTGGGTTTGGGCCTCGGCGGCAGCCTTCTTCTTGGAGGCGGTGGTGGTGCGCTTAGACTTCTTGGAAGACTTGTTGGCGGGGAGGAAGCGCTCTTTGAGAGCAGAGAGGGAGTAAGGCGAGGTTGGGGCCTCGATGATGGTGTCCCAGATGATGGATTCGGAGTTGAGGGCGGAGGACGAGGAGGGGTTATCGGAGGAGGAGTAGGAGGCGTAGACGTAGACGAAGAGCTGTTTGGTGTTCCAGTTGAAGAAGGGGGAGAGGTCTATTCTATTATCAGGTACTTCTTTTCCCCAGTTATTCTCTTTGTTTGGGGGGGACATACCCGCGTCAAGGTCGAATCTCATTTGCGCGTATTCTTCCTTTTTGGTAGAGTAGTAGTGGGGACGGCCTTTGATGCTGTTGTAACCGTAGATATTAGTTTGGGTTCAGCCCACAGAGATATCTAGATATCAAACGTACACCTTCACATCCTTCAAAGAGACCTGCGCCGTGGCTTCATCCCCGGGGTACAGAAACACGGAAAGCGCCGCAAAGCCCGCGACGAACAAGGCGACGGTAGTGAAGAAGCCGAAGACGGCCTGGAGGCGGTTGAGGGAGGAGTGCATGATGCAGATTCTCCAGTCTGGACAGTAGAAGATGAAGATGAAGTCAGACAGGAGAAGATATCCCCCGAGGAACAAGCTGTGGTGAGCGAGTCGTGATGATAATAAGCAAGCAGATGAAGCCAGATGGTCCTTTGGCGTAGGCGGTGAGGAGGATGGGGAGCAGGCGGTGAGTGCTTATCGATAAGACTGCTCATCTGGATGAAGCATCACCATCACCAGCATCAACAGCTTCAAATCTATTCTCTGAATAACAAGCATCATTCTCTAACTTTATCGGGTTAGAATACTGGTGTCTGGATGTTTTCTTACTTTAGTTTTTGAGGACATTTGGAACATTCGCCCAGAAACCAATCTTGCAACACCAATCTCCACAACCAAGACCTACTCCAACTCGCCCCGCACTCGTCACTGCAGAGGGGTCGGTCTCAGCTAGCTACGACGCAAGATAGAGCGCTATCTGTATCATCACCGCAATAAATTTTTTTAGATCTAATCGCACAATGGGCGACCACGTTTTATTCTTCTACGGTAAGATCTCATCTCATCTCAATCCAATCTCCATCTCCAACATACACCATATCACATACTTTCCCCAGCATTCAATCAATCACTCATATACAATGAATGAATGAATAAATGAATGAATGAATGCAATCAACACCACTCACCCTACCTACATCCAATCCCCAAACCCAACCAAACCAATAAACCAACCCCGCTAACAAAAAACTAAAAAAGGCACCCTAATGGCCCCCCAAATCCTCCACCGCGTAATCCACGGCTCCCCAACCCCAGAAGCATGGCAAAAAGCCCTCCTCACATTCAAGCCCGCCGTACTACACGGATACCAGCGTCATCGGGTCCGGGGGGCAGACTATCCCGGTATTGTGCGCGCCGCAACCCCCTCTCCCTCTACCTCTACTTCTACTCCTCCTTCCAGCGAGGAAACCACCAACGCGTCCTCCGTCTTCGGCACAGTCGTATCAGGCCTCACACAAGGCGACATCCACCGCCTGGACGTCTTCGAAGGCGCCGAGTACGCCAAAGAGCGCGTGTCGGTGCGTATCCTGCGGGAGTCGTTGGCGCAGAGCGAAGAAGACTGCGTTCCGCCCGGCGGTCATGACAGTGTCAGCAGCAGTATTGCTATTGCTACTCCTTCTACTATATCTATATCCGGCAAGACAACGACAGCCACAACCACAACAAACGTGAAGACGGGAAGAGGAAGTAAGACGGACACAACCACCGACAAACACCTGCGAGATGTGCTTGAAGCAGCGGGGGCGGAATTCGCGGATGAGGGCGAGGAGGTCGTGGCTGAGACGTATGTGTGGATTGCGGGTAAGGAGATGCTGGAGGAGAAGGAGTGGGATTTTGAGGCGTTTAAGAGGGATAAGATGGCTTGGTGGGTTGCTGCTGGTGAGGATGAGTGGTGATTCTTTTTATTTCTTTTATTTTTTATGATTGTTGTTGTTGTTGTTGTTGTTGTTGTTGGGTGGATAGGTAGATAGATAGATACGTAGATGGTGGTGTATATTTCTTTCACACATTTTATCATCTTTGGGTTTATTTATGGGTAATCGAAACGGTGTTTGTAGGAATACTCGTTCTCCTTGAGGAGAAACGATATCTGGTCTAGTCTTCTGGATAGATACATTGATTGACTGCACATGGTAGTCGAGCTCGCGTACTACTACGCTATAATGGGGTGCCTCTTTATATAATAATGCAGTACACTGTCTGTACAATACACTATCAAGACGGTCAACGAGCTGTCAAACAGACCACTAAGCAGACAAGCAGACAATATAATAAGTATATGATATGTAAAAACTATGCAATGCTTGGTATCTTATGCACCCACAAACACAATAAAAACGAAACTCGACAAAGCCTACATCCATCCATCCAGAACGCCGACAATAAATCACCAGATCACCACCTAACACAACAAAGGAATGGCAATAGATGACAGATAGGCAAATAGACCGACAGACAAACACTACGGAAAAAGAGCCAGAGAAAGAGATAGAGAGAGGCAAATGAAATGGTCAAGATTCAGCGCGGGCTTTTCCTACCCCTTTCTCGAGCCGGAGATGACGACGTCTTTGGTGGTGTGCCCGGGACCTGGACTTCTAGGGTTTGCTTCTTCGGGACGGCTTCTGGGGTCGTGGCCCTCTCT
Source organism: Aspergillus neotritici (assembly GCA_023619815.1). NCBI lineage: Eukaryota > Fungi > Ascomycota > Eurotiomycetes > Eurotiales > Aspergillaceae > Aspergillus > Aspergillus neotritici. The sequence goes on along the minus strand of JALZYL010000035.1, from coordinate 152,694 downwards.
GTCTGTGTGTCTGGTTTGGGTCGCTCAACGATAGAGATGGAGTCGTTGTCGTCGGGCCGTGCGTCCGCGGGCTGGCGATCCGTGTTGGATTTAGCTGGCTGCTTGATGACAACCCTAGGCGGCGTGCAATGCGGAGCGTGCACGGGTTCTTGGCTGTCTGGAACCTGGATGACTTCTCGCTCGGCCGGTTCTTGAGAACCAGCGGGGTGGGGTTCTGGGTCTGGGCTCTGCGATGGCTGTTTGGTTGCGGCCGTTTGTTTACCATCCTTCGATTCCGTTGGTTGTTTTTCCGGAGCAGGGCTGTTTCGCGCATCTGAACCATCTTTGCTGACGCCTTTTCGGACACTGCCGGACTCGGAGGCCTCGGGGGAGGACGATCGCGGAGTGGCGCTATCCTCTTGCTTGTGAGATGACGGAACCCCAAGAAGATAATCCACAGGCTGTTTATCTGCCATTGTATTCTTCTCGCCCGCCGTCTCGCGGCTAAGCTGCATCTGCTCATCGTACAACCTGTCGAGGAAGCCTCGCAGTCGGGTCCGAAGGAGACCGGACCGCAGCGGCGGCCAATCCTGCTTCACCTTCATGTCACCCGCGAGGAGCTTCCGGACGAACGAGTCCGGATCCTGGACAAACTTCTCCAAGTAGGCCAAGAGATACAGACCGCAATCGGAGAAGTTCGGCTGCAGGGGGATTTGCTTCTGGCCCGCTTTCATGCCCTTGATTAGGCTGGTGTTGATCTCGACGCCTTTCTTAGACAGAGCCTCCTGCGCAAGGTAGTCTTTGAGGAATCGGACTGTTGACGGCCGCGACATGTCTAGCGAGTCGAATGTGATGATGTATGGCCTTTGGGTGGCATTTTTAGTGTTCGCTTTAGCACTCGACGGCCGAGGATTCTTTTTCTGCTTCCGTGACTGACGCGCAGATGCTGTCGTTTTAGAGCCCTCTTTCGGATCTTCTTCCTGCGGAGTCTGTCCTTTGGGGACAGGGCTGGAGAAATTCGCCGGGGTAAGACTCGGATTCTCCTCATCCTCCGGCCACTCTTCATTGCCAGCCGTATCCTTGGGTCTCGAATCACCACCCAGATTCATGGACGCAAACGACTCCCTCGCTGATTCTTGTGATGATTCCGAGTCAACAACCTGGCTGCTGTTTTGGTCCTTGCTCGGCGAGGTATCCGCAGCGCCTGGCGTCTCTGGGACCTCCTGGGCATTGTCCCCGCCGGTAGAAGACGGTTTGCTGTCTGACGGCTTCGCCGTGTCCACTTTCTCCTTGGAGCCCTTCAGGCTAGGAAGGTTGCATATGATCGTAAGATACCAGTGAGCGTTCTCGTTGATAGGAACAACGACGTAGTCGTAACCAAAGAGATCAACATTTCTGGTCCATTTCTCAACCCCCTCGTAGTTGATCCCGCGCTTGCGGCCTGGGGGGTTGGTGAGGGTCGCGAAAAAGTAGGAATTGAAGAAATAGACCCGCTTCGCTACCTCCCTATTGCACCGATCTAGGTGGTCCTCGAGGAAGCGGATGTAGAATCCTATGAGATTATCGTTCAAGAACTCATAGGCGCGAAGTCGCTCCAGGTCTTGGGCGTCCACTTCTGCCTTTTTCTTCCCAAAACGGGGGTAAACAAGGGGCCTGCTCGTAATTAGTATTGGACTAAAGGCAGAACAGATGACTATAAAGAAGGAGAATACGGACCGATGCCACTTCTTATGTTTCACATCAGACTTTGGCGTGAGATGGTAGTCATCGTCGCCATCATCACTGCAATCCCGTTAGTGAGACCCGGCTAGTTACAGCAAGCAGACGTACCAAACAATAGTCGTGGGCGGCATGCGACGAGCCATTGACCTCGTTGATCGAGTCGACGACGATTGAGGCGTATATTTGATGACCGGTATTTCCACCCCTTGGTCGTCGGTGCTGGGAGAGCGGCGAAGGCCGTGACGTTTGGAAGGTGAAGGTTTGCGGCGTGGACGACCACGAGCGGTGTCTGCGCTTGGTTTTTGTCCGGCAGTATTTCCTCGTTCGTCTTGCAGACGGTCTGACAGTTTTGCCCTTCTAGGACCCTCGGTTTTTGTTTCTGGCTCTGGACTACTTTCAAAACGAGCTCGCTTAGACCCATTCGTCTGACGCTCCTGTGTGGCCAACTGCCGTTTGTGCGTCCTAAATGCTTTGTCGATCCAGTCACTGTTCTCATGAGTTTCGTATCCAATCACGAAAGATGGGGGAAACCTACCTGTCTTTTTCCAGTACTCGGACAGCCCTATTTTCAAGTCCTTCGCAGAATTCTCTCCGTGTCTCCGGAGATATAAACTCAATGTCCGCCTTGCCGTCGAGTGTTTGGGTCGCCGGGAAGTGTACCTGGGCCTTACAGCTGGATCCACTCCCTTCAATGACCTTTGTAATTCTTTGGATGAGTGATTCCGAATGGTTAGGTCCGGATTTGTCCAGAACGGTGATTTTCCCACTCTCCACGTCTAGACAGAGCGGCAGAGACTCCCCTTCGGCTGGCAGCAGCTCCGAAGACCCCAGCTGAACACGAAGGGTCTCAAAGACCGGAAGTCCGTCTCGCTTTTTGGATTTGTTCTTCTTCTTCAACTTCCCTTCACCTTTGAAAATAGTCGGCTTGATATCAGACGGCGATGATCGCGAAACAGGGGCTGCCTGAGTCTGCTTGGAATCGCGTCCACGGAGAGCGCCAAACGTCCGTGCCTGCGAGACTGTTGCTGCCCCTTGCAGCTCGTCGGAACTCTCTCTTGAATGTGCACGATTTTCTCCAGCACGTGTTGGGAACTGCACTGGGCCGGAGGAGTTGGCGGTGGACACGTGCCCCTCCGCGATCTCGACACTTCGGAGGATGTCACGTTTCGGCAGGTGATGCGTACGGGGTAAACCAGAGCGTCTCTCTTTCGTCGCATTTTCGGTGAAGCGCTCTTCATCCGGAGACCAGACCGTCTCTCTGGGACCACCATGCCGGGGGCTGTTGTACGAAGGACGGCGTACTTTGACTCCTCGTTCAACCTCTCGGAATTCGTTCGCTTCTCGCGACTTTTTGGGCTTTGTCGAAAGCTGGCTGGAGGTCGTGGATAGACGTGCCGAATTCCCAGCCACCGACGAGTTGTCCGGCATAGCCTGTCCCATGATGTCGTCATCGGAGATGCTGACCAGACCACTCAGTGCCGATTCGTGGCTTCCTCGGCGGGGACGTTTGGCGGGCCGTTCAAGGGCTTCATCGTAGGCCGTATTGTCCGAGTGCGGGAGGCCAGTTCGCTGGCCCGGTTGCTGAACCCTCCGACGGTGTCCTGACTGCCCTTGTGCGGGGACCGGTCCACTTTGGCGGGCGTGTCGCGAAATCGTGTCGAGAGGCCTGGGGGTGTTGATATTCTAGTGAAGAAGCATGTCAGAGGTGAAACCGTCGCAGGAATAAGCGGCTGTCGCATACCGACAGGGCCTGGTTCTTTGTTTTTTTAAACGTCTGCCCTGGCACTATTCTGACCCCATCCGGGCTGTTCGACCTGGAGAGCGGCCACATTAGTGACTGATCTCTCGTATACAATCTGCCTCCAGAACGTACTTGTAGCTCGGTAGCAATCTGTGCTCGTCGTCTTGAGTGTGCGAAACGTGGACTTTACTCCGGGTCGGCGTCCCTCCCCCGGCTCTAGGAACTCCCATATCAGCATCATTTTCCGAAGCGTTGTGCCGGGAGGTCATATTTACGGAGGAGTCATCCCCAATTCTGGGTGCGGAATGGCGCGATATTTCGGGGGTGGAGGTTGCGGTGTGTCTGAGGAGGGTTCCAATTCTTCGGCATAGCTGGGAATAAGCTGCGGGGGGTCGCACAGTTGTCAGTGGCTGTATTGTGGAAGTGAGGTCAGGGGAGTAAGGCATTCGTATACAGAATGAAAAGTACAACACAAAGGACATTAGAGAGTATGATATGACAGCAAACAAAGAGAAATGAAACAATCGACCATAACCATAACCACAAACCAAAAAGAAAGAGAAAGAAAGAAAGAAAGAAACAAAAAGACAGACGAAACATATCGCAAAAAAGAAACGCTCCAAAAGAAGCACCGGAAAGGGAAAAAAAACCAGCGGCCCGACAAGAAAAAAAAAAAAAAAATCAAAAAAGAAAAAGAAAACAGACAAAAGAAAGAGGACTCCATTCCATCCTCATTATCTTAACTCACCTCCGAATCTACAGGCAAAGAGCAAGTCCCTTGGTCGGACGCCTGTGCCCGTCGCACTTCGTCGGAGGTCGCATCTGACGGAGGAGGCGAAGGACGGAGTTGGTGCTGGCGGCGGTGATCAACGGGCCGCGGGGAGGAAGCAGATGAGGGACGATGCGGGCTCAAGCCAGGGATCAGCTTGGACAGGTTTTCAAGCAGGGACATGTATTCGGAGGAGGCGTAAGAATCATGACCGGACCGGAATGGTCAGGAGGGTTTTATTTGCATGGCCTGAGCCCGGTGAAGACGACCGGGGAGTAAGTAGACCGACTCTAGTATGAGGTTAGTCGTAGTAGTAGTAGTAGTAGGAGAGAAGATAAAGCGGTCGTCCACTTATCATCGGAAACCGGTCCATTCCTCCAATCAGGCTGGTTGATTGGAAGGCGGTGGGGACGGTGGTTTCTGCCCGTCGTACCTTTACTTTCCATCTAGCTCTACACTCTGGACGGATCTATACAGATTTGCAAAACTTGGACGGATGGCCATGTCGATCCGATGGATCAGTTCACCGCATCAATGGAGAGTAAATTAGCTAGTCATGTCTCTACCCGGCAATGTCCTACACCAAACAGACCACCCGCGGAATCAATTGAAGCAGTGCATGTCGTGACCCACGCTTTTACCGAGCAACTCATCTCCCAGATATTCAAGGAATGAAAGAGAAAAGAAAAATAAAGAGAGAGACAAGAGAATGGAAGATGAAAATGACAAAACCCAAGTCGAATCAGACGCAATGTTCGCCCCAAATGCCCCAATCCCAATTCGTTGCAAATGACATTTTTTGGTTTTCCTTTTACTATACACGACACCCAAACCCCCGCTCCAAAGAAAGTAGATCAAGACGCCGCGCCCTTGCCTTTATCCCCCGTCGAGTCGTCATGGGTCGGGGCCCGTCGCCGCTCGGATCCCATGGCGTGTTGGGTGTGGTGATGCTGGTGGTGGTTGTGGTGGTTGCCAGCCGCCTTCTCCTGGCGGGCCTGGTCGATGGCGGACCGTTGGGCGATGCTATCGTCGTGGCTCTTCCACACGATGTTGGTGTCGGCCGGGAAGCTCAGCAGACGCTTGATCGTTTCTCTAACATCAAGATTAGCGTCTCCGCGCGGAGTTACCAGGGCGAGAGGGGTAAGGGGAATACCTGATCTTAATGTTGCGCCCACCATCGATCCGGGTCCAGACACTCAACACATCCTCCCCACTCCGGACCGAGAGGACCGCACCGCAGACCTCGTCACCGGCCTCGGCGAATTGGTCCCCGACCATGGCCAGCAGGAGATCTTCCCAGTACCGGTCCGCCACCCCCTTCTTCAACCGCACGATCCACTTCCCACCCTTCTTGTTGGCCTCATCCTCCCATACCGGACGGATGCCCTTCTTGAAGATGTGGTAGTCGGAGACGGTGGGGAGGAGGGAGGGTCTCTTGAGGTGCGAGTAGACGGACCAGAAACTCTCGACCGAGTGTATCGAGGCGAGGGGGATGGTGGACTTTTCGTAATCCGAGTATTTGGGGGTGGGTGGGCGATACCAGATGACCCAGGTCGACTTGAGGGCGTGCTCGCGGGCCGGAGCCGGGGCGGCGCCCTTGGGCTTTGCGGCCTCGGTCAGGTCCGACTCGGAGGGGGTGTCCCGCTTCTCGCCGGGGGTCTTGGGGGCCCCGAAGGAGGCGAAGGCGCCGGAACCCAGGCCAAATGCGGAGGAAGCGTTCGTCGAGGGGGAGGAGACGCCGCCGGCGGAGAGGGGGGACAGGGCGTTGAAGGGATTCGATCGACCGTGGGAGCTATCGGGACCGAAGCGCTTGGATGAACGGGGGAGTTCGACTCTGGCGCCACCGTCTTTACCGTCGGTCCCGGTCATGGACAGGGACAGTTTGGAGGAGCTGTGCGGGCACGTGCACGGTTAGTGGATGGGACGGTGGAGAGCAGAGTGGGAGGAAGTGCGCCACGTACTTGGATCGACGAGTCCAAAGATTTGCGTTATCCATCGAGATCGGTTCTGAGACAGCTCTGGAACCGAGCGGTCATCAGGGAGGGAACGGAGGGAGGCGGGGGACGGTTTGTTTGCGGAATTCAACCCAAGCAACGTTCGAAATATTGAGGGTAGGAAAAAATAGAAATAATGAGAAGAAGAATAATAATAATAATAGAGATAACAATCAAGGGCAATAACCGTGGCAATTCAACAAACGATGAGAAGGAAAAGAGAGAGAAAAAGAGAAAGGAAAAGAGGAAGAACGAAGAAGAAAAGAAGCCCAGTAGCAATGCAAGGTTGGACCAGTGACAAAGATCCTAAGGGTAGGGAATCCGGGATGAAGGAGAAGAAGGAATCGTGATCGTGATCGTGAACGTTAAGGTTGGAGGGTCGAGTACGGTGGACGTTGGACGTGGGGAGGGGAGAGAGGGGGGAGAAGAGAGGAATCAATCCGGCAGTGACCTGGAGAAGCAAACAAGGAGACTATCCGGTAGAGACCAGACTAGAAGATGGATGGATGCAAGTATGTGTCGATATGGTGTATGTGTGGGTGTAAGAGAGAGAGAGAGGGAGAGAGAGAGAGAGAAGATGAAGAGGAAGAAGAGATGATACTGAATGCGAGCCCGTTCGTAACTGTCGGAAAATAAAGATGGGAAAATCAAATCGCAAGTCCAGTGACTTAACCAGCTCCACCTCGTTTTTCTTTCTTTTTTCCTTCCTTTTTACCCTGGGCCCCTTAGTCATCACACCCTCACCAATCACATTGTCTATGATCCCTCTCCGCCCGCAACATCGTTTTTCCACTCCTCTCCCATTTTTTCCTCCTTAAATACCCTCTTTCCCTCCCTCCCTCTCTCACTCTTTTTTTTCTTCCACAAACCCAAGACCACCAACTCAAATCATCGCCAGGTGTTAGCTATTTTTCTCAAATCTTCAACTGCCCTGACGATTCCGATGAGTGTGTCGAGAATAATCCCCACCCGCTTCTAAAACCATCATCACGAGGGCTTTCCGGCTTCCATGATGCGGTGATGACCTGATAGACGGGACAGCCCGATCCTATATCTTGTTTTATATATGGAATATATATACTGGAGATTGGAGGCAATAGTCAACTGTTATAGCTACGCTATAGCTATAGCTATAGCATAGTTGTACGGAGGAAAACTCAACCAGTTACCTGGATTGTCAACCAGAAGAGCCAAAGACAGATGAATCAACCTCGTAGACCTATCTATATCTAAGCCGGTGCGTCAACATCTTTTCCTACCGCACATCCTGGCAAAAAATACATCATGAAGAGAGAAAGAATTACTCTATTCTCTGGTAATCCGACCCTCAACCGCGCCTTCTACACTGGCCTCTCTTCCGAGGCCACGGCGCTGGTCGAGCATGAGGTGCAAAAGGCAAAGTCTGATTTGGTGTCTTACTCTGCTTGTGGATCGTGATTGTTCAAAACTCTGCAAGTATGGTTTGCTGATGCTGTGGGTACTACAGGTACTACTACTACCTAGGTTCGGATTGTAGGCCAAATTCGTCCCGGAGGATTTGTATCAAGGTGAAAAGGATCCTATCGACGGCATATCGCCGAGACATACCACCCAAACCCTAACCCCACCCATACCCCCCAATCATACCCTCAAATGCAAGTCGGCTTTTGCGCTGCAATGATTCATCCTATGCGTAGATCGTCCATTGGAGATAGATGTAAATGTAATGTCAGGGCATCCCATCCGGATGCTGAAGAGTGTTCAGGCTAGCAGCTCCGTGATGCACCCGCTTAGACGTGAAGAAAATGTGACGCCAATTGTAGAGGGTAGGGTCTATGGCATGACAGGTGCATTCTCCTGAGATCCGTCCGGCTTCACACGCTTCATCTCTCGTTCGCTCGCCGGGACCAAGAGGCCCGCCTTTCGCTTCTCCTTGTCCCGCTGGTATTCCGCCCGGCGCTCCTTGTCCTTTTCCTTGCGCAGTGCCTTCGATTCGAACTCGTGCCAGTCGCCCACGATGTTTTCCAGCCTAGGGTAATTTAGTTAGCACGGAGACCACGACCATCAATGGGGAGAGAAGAGGGACTCACTCGATAGCCTGCTGGGCCTGGGGCTCTTCCGACACAAAGTACGGGTGTTGAAGGACTTGCTCCGCAGTCGGCCGTTTGGCAGGATCGTACTGGAACACCTGAGACACCAAGTCCAAAGCGGCCGGCGACAGAACCTCGCGGTATGTTTCTTCGAAAACCCGCTTCTTGCGCTCCGTCGGCCGCATGAGCTCGAACCACGGCATCTCCACGAGATCGGGCCACTCGGCCCGAGTCGGTGTCCCAAGCGAGTTGTACAGCTTATCCAGCTGACTGATCTCCCCGCCTTCACCCGGGAAAACGGCCTTTTTCGTGAACATCTCGACGTATACGCAGGCCGCACTCCAGACATCCACAGCAGGGCCATACCGAGTTTCACCCAGAAGCAGCTCAGGCGGCCGGTACCAGATAGTAATCACGCGATTCGTATAGTCAGCCTGCCGGCTCTTGGAGAAGAACCGGGCCAGCCCGAAGTCGGCGTACTTCAGTTGCCCTCGGTTGCTGATCAGGATGTTTGCAGCTTTGATGTCACGGTGAAGGATACCCCGGTGGTGGAGGTAATTCAGCCCCGCAAACATCTGTTTCGCCAGGTCCTTCTTATGAGCGGCCGTCAGAGTAAAGGTTGGGTGGTTGATGAGACCTGTCAAATCATGGGAAAGATATTCAAACACCATAAAGCACTCATTCCTCTCAACCATGACCTCCAGCAGACTGACCACGTTATCGCTGCGGAGGTGTTGAAGCAACTTGATCTCACGTACGGCGGTCACGGGAAATCCGTCTTTTTCGCCCTCCATCCGGATCTTCTTCAGAGCCACCTTCTGTTCGGTATAGACATGGATCGCCTTGAACACCTTTCCGTAGGTGCCCGCACCGATCACTGACTCATTTCCAGGCTTCCGGAAATAGACAGAATCGGACTTGGCGAATTCTTCTGGTAGAGTAGGGCGCGGCTTCGGCCGAGTGAGAATCTTAGGCTGTTTCACCGGCTCTGGAGAACGTTCAGGGTGTCGTTCGGGGCGGTAATCGGGTCTTCTGTCACCACCCCGTCGTCTATCGTGGCGATTATCGAACCGACGATCGTCTCTCCGAGAATCACGCCCACCTCTCGGCGCATCGCGCCCACCCCTGAACTCACGAAAGCCGCGCGAATCACGGAAATCTCGGCGGTCATTCCTCCCCTTCTCGCGGTCTCGGTCTCGCTTCGCGTCCCAATCCCTATCTCGGTCGCGTTCGCGGCGCTCCGATCGTGGATCGGGCCTGAATTTAGGTGGCGGCCCCATGGGCATCCTACTGCGAGGAGGCTCAGCGACCCGCGACGGGGGCTCCCGTGCGAGCATTCTTTGAGCCAAGTCAGGTACTGGCTTGGGGGCAGATGTTGTGGTCGGCTTCGCCTTGATGGCAAAGCTAATTTTGCCCCCTTTGTTCGGTGCAGCAGATGTATTTGGTTGTTGCTGCTGTGCAACGGGTGCAGGTCTCTCAGGATCCCCATTTTCTGATGCAGGCTTTGGCCCTTCCCCCTCGCTTTCGAAAAACTTATTGGGAGGTTTGAACGCGCCCTCATGTTCGGAGGGGCCATAGGGCAGTTCATCACCGGCCGGAGGCGGGGGCGGGGGTGGAGGACTTAGTGAAGAACGGTGGGACATGCGTGGACTTCGAGGACCTCCTCGACCACCCCGATGAAAGCCACCCCGCCCACGAGGTGACGGTCCGTTGCTATAACTTGGTGGGCCAGGACCAGAGAATCGACGATCGCTGCCGTGGCCCTGATAGCCTCCACGGTACCCCGAGCCAGGGCGATGTGATGGGCCTGGGTATGAGCTGGACGAGCTTTGATGTTTATGGTATTGGCTCTGAGATTTATTTGCCGCATGATTATCCTGCCAGTATGGGGGAGAGTTACTGTATCACCTAATGTTAGCCAAAGTCTCTTAAGGAAGATTCGACAACGGAACTGACCCAGCTGGTTCGTGATATGGAGGCGGAGAGCCGTAATTCGAGTTGGTGGGGGTATAACGCGGGGATGTCGAGTACCGTCCATCGTCTGGATGCATCCGAGAGGAACGGGGACGATGCCCATGTCCTTCAGGGCCGTGCATTTCCTGTCTCGAAAAGGAGTCATCCATAGCATCTCCATCTGCTGAAACACTGGCATTATCCGCATCAAATCCCGACATGCGACGACGGGGTGGTGTGAGCGATCTGACTGAGGAGCCCCCCGTGGACCGGATGGGGTAGCTTGGATGCATGGAGGGATCACCTCTCGAGTCCCGGCGTGATATTACCGAGTACCTGGAATCATCCGATCGTAAGGAATCCCGGGACATAGATCGGTAACGAGACCCTTCTTCAATATCCCCTTCCCGGTAAGGACTGCGATATCGCCGACGAGGGTACGTATATGACTTGGCACCACGGACGGGAGACCTGGAGCGCCTTTGGAGCGAGGAGTTCCGACGACCCCCGCGCCGATCTCGCCCTCGTCGAGGATCCCCCCGAGACCGTCCACGGCCTGGGAATCGGCCCCTTCGTTCACCTCTGAACGGGGGACGACGTTGCGGTTGGTAGTGAGGATGATGGCGATACGGGTTGGGGGAGGGACTCCGTGTCCTTTTCCGTTTGGTGGGCGGTGCCGACGGAGAAGCGTCTCTTAGATAGTTCCTGTCATAATCGGGAGAAGGACGGGATCCCAGGTCCGCGTGTTCGGCATGGGTAAAGGGACGGTGGCGACCAGGAGAGCCACGGGCTGAAGCGGCGCCGGGGGAAAAGTCACGTCGTGGTGGAAGGGGTTCGTCGTTGTCAAATGGGGGGAAAGGACGCGGTGGCGGCGACCGTAAGGCGTGATCGGATCTGCCTTCTTTTGGCCGGCGACCACGACCTCTGTCGTGAAATGTGTCTCTCTCCCGGTCATGGTAAGAACCACGAGGCCTGTGCCTATCCCGATTCCTCTGGTCTCTGGGGTCGCTGGCACCTCTCCACTGATCATTCAGTGGACTCCTATGGGACCCAGCCATGTAAACTCCTCCAGCAGCATCGGGTTTAAAAATAAAAAAAGAGAGGTAGAAGAAGGTCGACAGAGAGCAATCAAAACAGCCCACTGTTTGATAGAAGGAGTCGCATGGAGGTAGGTTGGCAGCGAGTTATAATTTGGTGTGGAGTCTATCTTTCCTCTAGTCAAGTAGGCGTGTGTCGGCCGCGTCCAAGGAAGACTTTCTGTTCGGGGGTGGGAGGGGATTGGGTGGTGCGGAAGGCCGGTTTTTCCGGGCGGATGGTAAAGGTTGGGGGAGATGGAGAGCCTGAGGTATGAGGAAAATGAACTGCAGCGTTAGAGCATCATCGTTAAGGGAAAGAGAACAACCGGAACACCAGAAACAAAAAGAACTCCTTCAGGGATGACGCACCTGAGTTTATACTTGTCCTTCTGTGCATTCCCGTTCCTGTTGCTCCCTTCCTTTCCCTTTATGTTTTATTGCCACTTGAATATCCGATCAATAAGGTACGATATACTAATTGCCATCGCCTGGGTGGTGAGGCAATGACGCGTGGGGGGAAGGGCTCTACTAAGTTGCTAAGACATAGTTACTTAGCCGGTGTGGGAGAGAAGAAGCTAGCCGCCCAGTGGTGACGACTGCACAGGTGGACCAGGCAAGATGTCAACTTTCCACCGGATCTCTGAGATCAGCCCTCTTGTTCCCTCCCTTTTCGCCTGCCAGTGCGGCTCTACGACGAATCTGGCCTCGAATTTGGTGGGTAGGGAGCATCTCCGTCTGTCACGGGCCTGGGGTCGTTACCATGAACCTCAGCTCAGCCCTCCTGAGTGATGTATATCCGTCCTTTGGGTGGAAGGGAAGTCGTAAGTAGCTTTGAAGCTGTTGCTGCCTTGACTTCAAGGCTGTGATGCGGGCTGTGGGGTAGCCAGAGGGCACCCTTTTCTCGACTCGATATCAGCTTTTCGCAGTGCTCACAATGTCGGGTAGCTGGAATGTCTGGTAAGGCAACGTGCAGTTTTCCTTCTTGCCCGTGGAACTTCTGTTGTCTTTCTTTTTTTTTTAAAGTTCTCCCACGCGCTTCACAAACCCCTTGCCGCCGTAAAAATTGCATGTTCTTGTCACTCGTCAACAGACGAACAGCGTCCCTTTCGCATCAGAAACAAGTAGACCTATCTACGGGAACCAGAAGCCGTGATTGAATAAAAACACAAATCAAAGGATAGCCAAAGGCTGGGGTCCAGGCATGCGAGGCCCACTGGAACAACATCCAGGCCCCGTCGGTCTCACCCATGAGCCCGCGACGCTTTTGGTAGCGGAGGATATGCGGGGTCATGTTTGGTCGCCATATCCTTGGGCGAGCTCCGACAAGCAACGAGGTCAATAGTGTACGCTGGCTTTCAGTATCTCCAGGAAGCAGCCAAGGTTGAAGTGACAACGCGACGATTCCCCAGTAGACCCCCAATGGCCAGGGAATGAAACACGGGGCTCAGCAGTAGGACTCCTTGTTTTTTACTCAAAACATTTCAAGCCTCGGGACAAAAAAAGCATCGCTATCAATCAAAGCGCAACAACGAGGCTGTTTGCATGTCTTCATGGGGAAGTCGACCATATCACCTGCGGCGAGGGTTCTAAAAACTCACAATATTGCCGATTGCGTCGAACCGATGGCCGGTTGTTTTATCGAGCCATGACAAGCTTGGGTTATGGAGAGGGTTCCTCCAAAGGCTGGAATCTGCAAGGCGTACCAAGCCCCCATACTGGGGGCTTCGGACCACAGCACCGGCGACCTCAACAGCCGGGCTGCTATAAACCCACAACGATATTATTGTCGGTTAGTAGACATAGTAGGTCTATTAATGCCAGATGCAGGTCCTTGTATAAATCCACCATCACTAAGTGTACCAAAATTCCCAGAATGTACTCCGTAGTCCAAAGGTGGTGGTGTCTGACGTGTGCACAAGCGGGCGGGTGGGGGATGCGAGGTCAATCAACTAGGCAATTTGAGAGTGGTGAGAACAAGTCGTGCGTGAGCCGGTCGCAAGGTGTTCTGAGTCAAGTAGTTACAATTCAAATCAAGTAGATATATATGAATTAGTGGAAATAATGAGGACGGAGAATGTTGACAGGATCCCAAAGCAGCCCACACGTCGCCGTGACGGGTGGTTGTCGTTGGGTTGGATCACCCCGAGTTCTGGGAGGTTCAATACCTGGCGAAGTCGCTGTACGTGCACGTGACCCGGAACGGAGGAAAGCGTTCTGTTATTTGCCTGAGGCATCAATGTATGATCAACTCAATGTACATGTATGTGCAGTGCCCTCGATTTCACAACAGTCCATCAATATCGATTCCTTGATTCCCGGAGAAGCTCCCAATACCAATCCCCTTACCCCCCGTCTGATATTCTGTCTCTGAAAATGCCCTTATTCATCCACATCTAGTGCACCTCCGGGCCCCCAGTCTTTGTGCCATGACCATCGTATCTGCGGACAATAGCGTCGCATGATTTACACCTGTTCCAGTCTCACACAATCCAGCCAATCTGCATCCGAGCCTTGAATAGCGCTACGTAATTCATAGTCCCATTGCGCAGTTCTGGAGCCAGGGGTTGTATGGGCGTGTGGATTATTCAGAAGGAAAATGTCACGATACATACTCTGCATATGCAGTCGTCTTCTTGCCATTTCGTACACGATGAGCTCGTCTGGCCGCTGCAGTCTCTGTGCTCCCTCTCGTGGATAGTATCCTTCGTACTGCAGCAGTCCCACCTGCTCCGAAGGCACACCAAAGATATACATGCCGGGCTCCCGACGCGCCGGAGTATACTGCCAACGGACGAATGCGTCGACAACGTCAAACTGGTTCGTCAGCGCGGTGTTGTTGAGAACTTTCCACAGAAAGGTAAGACTGGGCTGCGCCATCACGAGACGCCGAAGGGCACCGTTGGGCAGGTTGTGCCGTTTTCTCAGACATATGTCCACCTGGACGAGGAAAAACATCGCAAAGAATATGTCGATGTCTTCCCACAGCTTTCGATTCCGGATCGTCCACTCGCGACGCTGGTTGTCCGGTATGTCCATGAGGAACCACAGTTTTTTGATCACCAGTCCACATGGATCTGGAATTTTGAGGCCTTCTTGTTCCATTAATTGGATGATCTCGTTCACTATCGCTTCCCTGTGGCGTATCATGGCCAACCAGCGGAACGTGGGTATCGTATGCACCTCCGCTGCTTTGGACATGGGGTTGTAGAGCATCAGAGCGTATTTTTCTGGGATGTAGAGCTTGGGGTAGCAGATGAACGGAAACACACGTGCAGATTGGGGAGCATTCAGCAGGGCATGTCGGAGAATAGTCCGCTGATAGTTTATGCTGCAGAGGCCGTTGCACGGTTTTGAAATACAGTAGATGTTGAGGAGTTCCGGCAGGTCCAGGTAGTCGATAATCATCTGAGCCACATCTAGGTGCCTGCTTAAAGCGGCTAGCAAGTCGAACCCATTGTGTGGAATCTGGGTCTGCTCACCAACTTCACTCCTGGGTCTAGCATCCTCCACCCTTGAGGCCACTCTGTGGTTAGGGTCAGATGCTGAAGGACCCTGGCCAGCAACAGTTTCTCGCTGGTGCAGAGTCTGCCCATTCCCCTGAGTCTGAGACCCGTTCATATTACCAGTAGACTGGCTTGCGGGCCTGAAAGGGAGTTGTCCCTGGATGTGGCCATTGCTTGCTCCACGCGAATGGAACTGAGTGGTAGATTCGTCTGAACCATCCCAACGACCTTGTCTCACCACTCCTCCTGGGGCGGATTCCATCCCTGAACCTGGATACTGGGTCCCTGAGACGGCGGCAGGCCCAGCTGGGACCCCAAAACCCGGGTGTTGTCCAACCACCCCAGCTTGAACCTGGCTATCGTATGCAGTGACCCATCCAGGGCCAAAACCAGGAGGTCCGTAGATCTGACCTTGTACCATTTGCGGCGGAGGAAACACGTACGGCGGATAAAACGCTCCATTGAAGCTCGCCGGATGAATACGCGGTACATTAACTCCTCTATTCGAGACTTGCACAACCGACGGAGCATTTGGGTGGTTGACGAGGAACTGCGCACTTCCTGGGACAGGGTAAGGTAACGGACCGGTCATGGGAATCATGCGCTCGGGGGGGATGCCGGCAATGAGCTGCTGTCGGATTAGGTAGGCTTGTAGTGCATTGGCGGGCGTCATCTCGATCCTTCTGGGTCGTGTGCCTCTTTGTGGGTGATTTGGAGCATTTGGGGGATTTGGGGGATTCGGGGCCGCGTATGCACCATTCTGTACTCCAATAGAAGTGTCTCTCGCAACTCTGGTGGTGTTCGGTTGAAGCACGTCTTCTCTGTTTCTTGGAGGGTTGAATCCTGTATCCGTAGATCTTGTCGCGATAACTTCTCTGTGGGACGCGTCGGTAGGACCCTCCCGGGTATGGTGAGATTCATTATTCCTTGGGATTTGTGAAAAGAGAATCAGGGATTCCGCGGCGTCAAGGTCTTTGTCCGCGACCATTTTGGCCTCGGATCGGAGAGCCCTAAGTATGTTTTGTTGGAAACGTCGATAACGGATACCTTGACAATGGAGCCCTACTGGCAGCCAACAATAAGACACAACTTTCCTGGTTTGTAAGTGACAATAGCTTTGTTGTCCTTCTGGATGAGAGCAGGCAGGTTGTTGTAAGTGTGTGTTGGACCAAGGACGTGAGTACAAGCGCATGTTTTTATATGCGGCGCTGTAAGTAGATATTGTGGAAAGACGTCGAGAAAATAAGAAGAGAGTGTTTTGCCCATGGAGTGAATGGATAGAAAGATGAGAACCACAGCTAGTAACTGCTGAAAATGGACTGATGAGCTTGTATTTCCTGCAGTGACTGTCTGTCACTGTAGCAGTTCATCTGTGAATGCCTTACATGTCTGCGAAACAATGGCATTGTCCTATTGTTCTGGTAGGGACAATAGCTGCAGGATCTGCATTGTGCAGTCAGTATATAACTACTCGAGAGGTTACTGTTTCAATAATTATGCTTGAGAATCACTGAATATGCATGTATTAGTTGAAAGTATACACGGGTTTCATGGTAAGTGATGTTGAGTATCCTCCATACCAATCCATCAGGATCGGGTGTGAATGATGGACATCTGGATAGAATCAGAGTCCAGGGTAAACAAAGAAAAAGTGAGTGTTGAAAATGTCACTGGAGGGGATGCAAGTGCAGTATATAAATCCAAAGTCGTCCACAGCAACCAGGCAAGTCCGAGGAATTGGGCCCGCAACGACGTTTCTCCTGCAGTATCCCTCTGTTGGATATTTGCCACATCTATCCATATCTTGCAAATTTTCAACATCAATCATTGAAACACAAACTGTGTCTGCATGATGGGTATGAAAGCAGGGGGGGGGCCATTTGAGTCATCGAATCTATACAGGTTGAGTCTGCACTCAACAAAGAAAGGGGAAGAAGAAAAGAAGGGGGGAAGAAATAGAAAAACAAGAGTAGAAAGAAAATAACAAAGCAGCCGCTCACATGGCCGGGGTAAATCCAAAACATCAAACATCAGAACCTGTTGAAAGGTAACCACCGTAACTCCATCATATCATATGTTCCACCCTTAAATAGGGGACGAAATGTATGCATCACACATTATTAGTTGAATAGGCTTAGCCATTATCTTCGGTGGAGAAGGGTCAAAAACTCTTCTCTAGTCTTTGCGCTCGAGCGCATGCACCCAAGCATACAGCTAGTAGTAGTAGTGCTGCTGGTCTTTTGCACACCACGCATCACCATGCAGAGATGGGAGGATTCCATCACGACGCCGACACCGAGCGGCTTCAGTACGTCGGAAATAGCAAGGGCAACTTGTTTCGTCAAACGCTCTTGCACTTGAAGTCTCCTGGAGAACATCTCCGCCAGGCGGGCCAATTTGGAGAGACCCAGCACCCGCCGGTCAGGAATATACCCGATATGCATCTAAGAAAGGCCCATTAGCAAAGGCTCCTGTACCCGCCGAGTGGAATGTGTGGCTCACCTTGCCTGTGAAAGGAACCATATGGTGCTCGCATAGCGAGAACACTTCAATGTCCTTCACAATGACAAGCTCATCATGGTCCTCGTGGAAAACAGCCCCATTAACTAGGTCACGAACATTCTCCTCGTAACCTTTGGTGAAGTAGAGCATAGCCTTGGCATATCTCTCGGGGGTTTCCCGGAGCCCTTCTCTTTCGGGATCCTCACCAACGCATTCCAAAATAGTTCTGACAGCTCCGGCCAACTTCTGAACACGGTTATCAAACTCTTCCGGCGATGACTCCAAGCGCGCTCTGGTTCCGGGGCCTATAGGTCAAAGGAAGTCAGGATATGAGACCCGATTGCGACGACGGCAGGATGGTATTCAACTTACACGGCCAGCTCAGACCATCGAAGTCGATAGGAGGGAACAGGGTGTAGGGGCTTAATGAACGGCTGACGGCCGACGACGGTGTCACGTCGCGACCCTCCTCTCTCGGCTCGCGGGCTTGCTCATCTGAAGCGGGGGGTCTGGAAATTAATTCAAATCAGCAAAGGTTCTCCATACCGAAACATGCGGTCAACGTACTTCACCGCGTCTGCATTCTCAGCCACTTCCTCGATATGGTGTGTCCGCTCGACCGCCGGGTGTGGTCCGGATGACTCAAACTCGACGGGAATCTTCGGGGCAAAGGACGAACGAATCGAAGAATTGAGACTCTCGCGCTCGCGAGCATCACGAGAACTCATCGACGGATGCAGAGGCGATCCGCCGTTCAGCAAACGAGACGGAATCGCCGATTTGGGCTTTGGGCCTGGGCGAGGAGGCGATCCGGAACCCATGATGGAGGGGTATCGGAGGGGTAAAGTAAGTAATAAAAATACAGGGACTTGTTGCGGGTATCAAATGAAAAGAACTGGTCAGACTGGCTGTCCAGCGCCTTGGCCTTGGGGATATAGAGAATATAACCAGAATATCACGACTTCCAAAACATGACAGGAAGATCGACGTAACGGTCGAAAAATGGGGGCGAGAAATGTTGCGGATGAAGTTAAAATTGCCTTTGCGGGAAAAAAAGTTCAACGGGGCAATGCCGTGCTCAATAAGCCCCTCCGATACCGACGCCGATCGAGACTTTTCTCCGACTGATCTCATCGTTTTCACCGCCTTGGCTTCTCCGCCACTCGCTTCCCCACTGTTCATGGAGGATCGATGGTTAATGAGGAGTAGATATGTTAATATTTAATATTAATTATGTAGAAGAATGATACTTATGGTATTATCTACTGGAGGAGTTTTTTTTCTAAAATTATATATATATATATATATACTAATCTTCTCAGTTGCTTCTAGCCAGTTGCATGATGTCCGCCGCTAAGATATATCCCCACGATGCGCCATGCAGGTAACTCTAGTCTTGGGCCGACACTGCAGCGAACTGCAAAAATTCAACCCAAATGGGTCTAGTCCAGCTAGCAACAAGTGCTGCATGTTCGATCAAGAGGAAAATGTGCCAAACAACACTTGTTTGGCGTGTCTACTCAACCCCTAAAACGGCTGTTGTGCCAGTCCCCATGAGTGCATCAAATGTACACTACCTACCTTCTCGCCAACAGTAAGCAGAGACGAGTACTCGGATTGTATTGCGTCTAGTGCACTGTCTGCCTTGTCCTATCAGATAGGTGCTGGAAGTGCACATCTACCTGTGTGGTTGCAACTTTTAAGGAGATTCGTTGGCATCAACCCTCCATGCTTCACAGCAGTAAATCTACATGGAAACAGGAAAGACCTTATATCTGGTATAGAAATCATTTTTTGCAATACATTCATACAATAAACAAGTCCAACCATGGCATATGCAGCAAATCCGTTCAACGCCTCTCCGCGGAAGACCATCTCATGGCTCCAGCTCCTCGGTCGGCACGTCCTCCAAGTCCTTACCGACAATCGCATCAGCGACCTTCCAGACCTGGAGTAGATTGTCCTCGGCAGCCGAACAGAGGACCCACGGGTCATTAAGGTTCCAGGTGAAATCGGAGATCCGGTTAGTGTGGCCGCCATGCATGAAGAGACTGAGTAGTGTTAGCGAATGAAGTCCGCAGAGGAGACAGAAGACGGGGAAAGAAAGGAAGAAAGAACGTACAGCTCAGGTGGCCCATCCTGGGCATCCTCGGGAGTTTGCTCCTCGCCGGCCCGGCTGAGATCCCAAAACATGATCTTTCGATCGTAGCTGGCACTAGCCAAGACAGATTCCTCGAACGGATGCCACGAGATGGTCGTGACCGAGTCGCTATGGCCCTCAAGGGAGTGAAGCTTCGATTTGAGGTTGCGCAGGTCCCAAAGACCGATCGTTTTGTCCGCAGACCCGGTGGCAAGGACGGTTTCGGCGGCGGGATTGAAGGAGACCGAGTTGATGGCATCACGATGCTGGCCTTCTGCAACAGCCGCGGCACGGTTCGTCTCGGGCTCTCGAATGTCAAGGATTTGAAGGGTGATATCATCAGACACCGTGCCAATGAGGGAGGAGTGAAGGGGGTGGTATTGAACGTCATTGACAATCGATGTGTGATGGGTGTAGGTTCTGGCGGGCTTGAGTGCCTTGTTGCCCTTCTGGAAGGTTGTCAAATCCCTAATCGAAGTTAGTCGGCCAATTTAACCCAAGAAGAAGTAACTCTAAAACCCACCAAAGACGGACAGTCTTGTCCTCGCTACCGGTGGCCAGATGTCCCGCAGAGTGAGGACTCCAGCTCAAACCAAATCCTTCCTGCGTGTGACCCAGGAGCTCCATCTGAGGGTTGACATTTCCACTGGGCAGACTAGGGTGCTTCGAGCGGTCCCAGATCATCACTCGCCCGTCGGTGCACATGGTGGCGATCACATTGGGGTTCTGTGGTTGGTATCGTGCCTTGTTCACCTCTCCCTTGTGATCGATCTTCTGCACAATGTTGAACTTGATCTCCATCGGGGCCTTCTTCGAGCTACCACCATAGCCCCCGATCTCCCCACGTTCCTCATCGTAGTCATCTGGGTTCGGGGCGCTGGGGTTCGGAAGCTGGACTTGAGCAATCTGCAAATAGTTTGGTGCATCGCTCGACGTGTGGGTGCCAATCAGCAGGCGATGTGTCGAATACGGCTTGTCCGGAATCCTACACTGGTTAGTCCTGCGCAACGACCACTACACACAGTAGGGTGGACCAACTCTTGCTTATCAGGCAGCCATTGCGTCGTGAGAGTCGGCCATTCTAACGCGGTGCTGAGAATCATATCATAGAGGAACGGTGCGTTTTTCTTCCACGTTTTGTATTCTGATCGGTCGGCCCTTAGTCTTCAAGCCCAGGCATTTTATAGGATTCGTCGGCCTCCATACCTTCATTGATCACCTTCTCCTCCGTCCGCTCCTCTTCCTGATCCTCCTGCTCCTCAATGAAACCTATATCCAATACACGGTTAGCATGTCTCTTGGAAAGAAGCTGGAAGAGGGTGGAAGATGGTCGCACCGTCGTCATAAGGCTGGTCCATGGTGTGGGTGTATTGAGCGATTTAGGACGAATGCAATGCAAAATTAATGATCTCTCCAAATAGGAGACAGCCAATGAATGAGAAATACAAGAAACCACCGATAGCAGCGAGGTTCTGATTTTTAAGAGTACAGCAAAGCAGAGCTACCAACAGCCGCAAGCTCTCAGAAACGTCGCGCGACTTTGCCGGGCAGCGCGTTAATGAGCGCATATCCCACTAAACCGTTTTGGGACGACCGGTCTTGGCACTGACTGCGCCGACGCCGCACCGACATGGGAGATGAGGCGAACGTGGAGTCACCACTGACACTCCCCAACTACTCATCTTTGCGGATTTGAACGGCGCACTCGTCGCCCAGACTTACCTTCCTTCTCATCTCCTTCAGTTTGATTTGCTTGGAATACCCTTTCTTCCCGCTTATATTTGGTTCTACATACTTTTCTTCCTCTCTTTGTTTCTTAAGAATTTTCGTTGCTTCGTCCACGGCCGTTTATGCGTGTTGCCTCCGAGCTCCGATTCTTCTTAGCGTTCTGACGAATACAACGACCGACTACGATACAAATATCTGTTACTCTTCTGATTTGAGTCCGGTTAGGTTATTTAACAGTCATCATGGGTGTTCCCAAATTCTTCCGCTGGCTGAGCGAGCGGTATCCCGCCATCTCGATGTTGATTGCGGAGAACCGGATACCGGAATTCGACAATCTATACCTTGATATGAATGGCATTATCCATAACTGCACGCACAAGGACAGCGACTCGCCGACATTTCGCATGACGGAGGATAAGATGTTTATTGCGATATTCAATTACATTGAACATCTGTATGGAAAGATCAAGCCGAAGAAGCTTTTCTTCATGGCGGTGGATGGCGTGGCTCCTCGCGCCAAGATGAATCAGCAGCGTGCGCGGCGATTCCGGACGGCGTTGGATGCGGAGGTCGCCAAGGAAAAGGCCATCAAGCAGGGGATCGAGATGCCGAAAGAGGAAGCTTTCGACAGTAATTGCATCACACCCGGTACGGAGTTCATGGCGAAGTTGACGGAGCAGTTGAAATATTTCGTCAGCAAGAAGGTGTCGGAGGATAAAGACTGGCAAGGGGTCGAGATCGTACTGTCGGGCCATGAGGTCCCGGGTGAAGGCGAGCACAAGATTATGGAATATATTCGGCGTTCGAAAGCACAGCCCGAATATCATGCGAACGTCCGCCACTGTCTCTACGGGCTTGATGCGGATCTGATCATGCTGGGGCTGCTGAGCCATGATCCCCATTTCTGTCTACTGCGTGAAGAAGTGACCTTTGGTCGTCAAACGCAGAAGAAGCCGAAGGAGCTGGAACACCAGAACTTCTACCTTCTACATCTGAGCATGGTCCGAGAATACTTGGAAATGGAGTTTCAGGATTTGGAAAAAGAGGGTGCTCTGGGATTTAAGTTCGACATGGAACGAGTTATTGATGATTTCATCTTGATGGCTTTTTTCGTTGGAAATGACTTCCTACCTAATCTGCCTAATCTGCATATTAACGAGGGCGCTCTGGCACTGATGTTTAAGATCTACAAGGACATCTTGCCGAAGATGGGCGGCTACATCAACGAAGGGGGAGTGATCCAGATGGACCGACTAGGCACTCTCCTCGATGGCCTGAGCGATGTGGAATATCGCTTCTTTGAAGCCGAATACTCGGACGCGAGTTGGATTAAAGCCAAGAGAAATGGCGCGGATGGCTCTTCCGGGGCCCAGGAGAAGCCTAAGGGTCTTACTATCACACCGCATCAGAAGACCATGCTCAAGGAAGTCAAGAAGTACGTTCTGAATCGACCTGAAAAGGCGGATCAGACAAACCCTCTTGACTTCCCACCCACGCTGGCCGCTCGTGACAGAAGGTTCGTGGAGCAATTGGCAGACGACCTCCGGTTGCCATGGACCACTGTCCCGGATGAACATGGCGAACGGTTCATTAGGCTTCAATATCCGGAACGGGAAGGGGAGGACAGTGATGATGAAGACGAGGAGGCGTCCATGGCCGTTCAGCGGATTATTCGGAAATATGAGAACGCCAAGGTCGAGGAGTTGTCTGCCGAGGGCGCCCAGAAGGCTGCGGAGAAGAAATACCACGAAAAGTTTCAGGAGTGGAAAGATAAATACTACGTCAACAAGTTTGGTTGGGGCCTGGATAACCACGAAGAAATGAGAAAGTTGACGGAGAATTATGTGCAAGGTCTGCAGTGGGTGCTCTACTATTACTACAGGGGCATTGCGTCCTGGCCGTGGTTTTTTGGCTACCATTATGCACCTATGATCTCTGGTCAGTATTGACAGCCCTCACTTTCAAAAAGACTCGTCACTAACAGACTGTAGACGTGAAGAAGGGCCTGAAAGCAGACACCAACTTCCGGCTGGGCCGTCCGTTCCGACCCTATGACCAACTGATGGGTGTGCTCCCTGATCGAAGCAAGAAAATTGTGCCAGCGGCATATCGGGATTTGATGACGTCGCCAGAGTCCCCGATTATCGACTTCTATCCTCGGGATTTCGAGTTAGATATGAACGGAAAGAAGATGGAGTGGGAAGCCGTTGTTAAAATCCCATTCATCGACGAACGCCGTTTGTTGGACGCTCTGGCCACCAGAGAACACCTCTTGACGCCCGAGGAAAAAGCAAGGAACGGATATGGCGCGAGTCTGAAGTTCACCTACTCTCCAGAAGTGCAGTACGTTTATCCTTCGTCTCTGCCGGGTGTTTTCCCTGATCTCCCGGCTTGTCACTGCGTGGAAAATATCTTCGACCTGCCCACTATGGAGGGGCTTGAGCCGTACACTGGGCTGGTCGATGGTGTTCAGCTCGGAGCAGCCGCTCTGGCTGGCTTCCCCAGCCTGAAGACTTTGCCACACTACGGCCACTTGGCCTTCCATGGTGTCTGTGTCTTCCAGCAAGAAAGCCGCAACGAAAGTATGGTTGTCACAATCCTTGAACCTGGAAACAGGTCGAGCAGCGAGCTGGCTAAGACGAAGCTGGGAAAGCGAGTGTATGTCGGATATCCGTTCCTCCAGGAGGCACTGGTTGTCCGCGTTTCAGACGAGCTTTTCGATTACACTTTGCCCGAGGGTGAGCAGCACGTGGTTGCGACCCCTCATACTGACGCTCAAATTGACCAGTGGAGAAAGAAGGCCGATAGAATTGAGGG
Source organism: Aspergillus neotritici (assembly GCA_023619815.1). Lineage (NCBI taxonomy): Eukaryota > Fungi > Ascomycota > Eurotiomycetes > Eurotiales > Aspergillaceae > Aspergillus > Aspergillus neotritici. The sequence goes on along the minus strand of JALZYL010000035.1, from coordinate 128,701 downwards.
TCAATATGGCAGGAGACTGGGCATGGTCATCGGCCCGGTGGAGTCGATGGTGCATGTTCAACCCCTCAAGGGATTGATCAAGACTGACGAAGGAGCTACAATGAAAGAGTTCATGGACATCCCGGGTCAAGAGCCTGACCACGCTCTGCAGTTGATCGTCGATGAAGTGATCAACCCTGATGAACGGTTCATTGAGCGCGAAGCTTTGCCGATCGAGGAAGAGTTCCCCGAGGGCTCTCGGGCCTTCTTTTTGGGCGAGTTCAACTACGGCAGGCCGGTGCATATCACTGGACATGAAGATGGCAAGGTGAATGGGTTGATTGCCTCCGTCAAGGGCCGGGAGCCTGAATTTGGCAGGGAACGCGCGAGAGAAGCAGAGCGTTTCTGCCCGTATATGCCGTCGTTTGCGATTGCACGGAGCCTGCGATTGAACCCGCTGGTGCTGGCCAAGATCACGTCTTCTTTCTCCGTGGACATCGAGGGACAGCGCGTCAACCTCGGTCTTAACCTGAAGTTCGAGGCTAAGAAGCAGAAGGTCCTTGGCTATTCTCGTCGCGGAGACTCCGGATGGGAGTTCAGCGCCAAGGCTGTTGAACTGCTGCAGCAGTACATGATCAAGTTCCCCGAGTTCATTGCTGGAATCCAACGAAACCCTCAAAATGATCGCTATAAGCCAACTGACTTCTACCCGGAAGACGTTGCTCTTGCAAAGATGCAAGAAATCCGAGATTGGCTGAAGGCCATCGAGTCCAAGAGCTTCGAAAGGGTACCTCTCGATGCCGAACAGCTCGATTCGGATGTCGTGAAGTTGATCGAACAAGATGCGGACACGCTGCACCTCAAGCAGCCGCCGATGCAGGCGAAGAAGATCCGAGGCGTTCCTCGCGGCGCTCTCCTTCGCCCTGCGGATGTCGAGCAGAGGTTGGGTAACCAAAGCTTCAAGCTTGGGGACCGAGTGGTCTATGCCCAGGACTCCGGCAAGGTTCCCATCGCGACCCGAGGCACCGTGGTTGGACTCACCCGGACATCCCGAGCCGTTCTCCTTGATGTGGTATTCGATGCTTCGTTCATGAGCGGTACGACGCTTGGTGACCGCTGTTCGCCCTTCCGGGGGCAGACGGTTTTGGCATCATCCGTCCTCAACATCTCATACCGCCAGTTGTTGGCCGGCACCCGCGCGGGAGCTAACCAGCAACAACAAAGCCAGCCTACACCTTTGACAGTGAATGGATACGGCGCACCTCTTGGGCCCGGTGGACGGGGCCAGCTGAGAGAGGCCGCTGCCCCTCCTCCACTGAGCCACTCTTACCGTGGCGCCGTATCTGGTGGTGGCAATGGGCGCGGCAATGCCTCTCGGGGCCGTGGTGGACGCGGTGCTTTTAACGGAGTCGGTGCGCCGACAGCCCTGCCCTTCCGCCCTCACCCCAATGGCGGGGATTCGCAGGGCAATGGCCAAGCTCGTGGCGGCCGCGGTCGGGGCGCCGGAAATGGTGGTCGTGGTCGTGGAGGCGGGAACCGCGGTCGGGGTGGGTATGTCGTTATCGACCAGAACCCTGATGTGGGTGTTGTCGACAACCCGAACTTCCGGCCCCAGAATTATAACCAGGTGCCGCCTCCCAAAGGCCTCGATCGAGGCAGGGGGCGAGGTCGAGGTGCCGGGCGTGGTGGACGAGGAGGTCGGGGACGAGGGGCTGCTGCCGCGAGTAGTTCCGCCGAGACCCATGCTTGATACTAAATAGGTGTCTTTATTGGCGATGATGTTTCTTCGTCATCATCTTCTTCCTCTTATTCTACAAGGATCCCGGATTGTCAGTTGCTGGATGGCAGGGTTGCGGCGTGGGTTCGCATCATTGGCATATACAGCCAAGCGATATGCGACTGACTATATAGCAAGCTGGGTCATTCCAGTGGATCGAAATGAAACGGCCGCAATGGCTCTCGGACGGTCTTCCACTGTTGATTTATACCGTAGTTGGAACCATCCATTCGGCTAGTAAAGTAAATTCCCCGCATCGCGAAATGCGGAGACGGAAACGTATCCGCCAGACAGGGACTTAATAAACCGGCTTCCCTCACAGATAAGCATCGCAATAAACGCCCAACTCGTTCATTCATTGCTTCCCTCCTTTCTCTCTAGGTACTCTCACCAGCACCCACCACAGTAAGAACCAGTTATACACCATGACCCAACCCCCCCAACCAACACCAACACCAACACCCACCTTCGACAACCTCACGCTGGACCCCACCGGACCCCCAGGCAACACCTGGGGCCTCTGGGGCCGCGACAACGACCTGGGGATGCTAAACCTGCTCACGCCGGAAGTCGTGCAGCGGACAGCGGCCGAGGAGATCCGCACGGGAGTGCGGTTCTCGCTGGATCTGCCGCTGGATAGACTGAAGCATCCCAGCTACGGCAGGGAGGCGTTTGCGCAGCGGGTGATCAATAAAGCGCCGAGGGTGGTTAATGATGATGTGTTGACCTTTAATACCCAGGCGGGGAGTCAGTGGGATGGGTTTCGGCATTATGGTATCCTCTCTTTCTACTATGCTGTTTAGATCGTTGGGGTGGGGTTGGAGAGGGATGTTGTATCGATAAAGGCCCTTACTCAAGGATATTGCTAACAGAATATGACTGATATAGGAGATCAAGACCGGGGCTGTTTCTTCAACGGACACAAACAGGAAGACTTGACACTGTCGCCCGTGATTGGGATTGACTGTACGCCTCCCCTACGAAGCAACAGAAAGAACAATAAACTAACAAACCCAGCATGGGTCAACAAAGGAGGTATCATTGGCCGCGGCATCCTCCTCGACTACGCAACCTTCGCGCACAAAAACAACATCCCCCTCACCCCCTTCACAACATCCACCATCCGCCTGCACCACCTCCAACAGATCCTAGCCGAAACCAACCTGACCCCCCGCCCCGGCGACATCCTCCTCATCCGCACGGGCTTCAAAGCCGCGTACGACGCGCTCAGCGCCTCGGAAGAGCGCGCGCTCGCCGCGCGCCCCTCGCCCGACTTCTTCGGCGTCGAAAACGGCGAGCCCACGCTGCGCTGGCTGTGGGAGAATCAGTTTGCCGCTATCGCGAGCGATGCGCCGAGCTTTGAGCCCAGTCCGATCTTGCATGCGAATGCGCCGAGGGAGTACACGCTGCATCAGTGGTGTTTGGCGGGGTGGGGGATGCCCATTGGGGAGTATTTTGATTTGGAGGGCGTTAGTGAGTATTGTAGGGAGAGTGGACGGTGGAGTTTCTTTTTGGCGAGTGTGCCGTTGAAGGTTTGTTTCTTTTCTCTCCTTTTCTCTCTTTCTTTCTCTTTGTTGGACTTGTTATGCTGATTTTATATTCTAGGTGCCTGGTGGGGTGGCGAGTCCGCCTAATGCCGTGGCTATCTTTTAGGGTTTGTTCTGTTATTGCTGTCTAAGTTGGTATATATTACTTTAGTTGGAGTTAGCATTACAGTCTAGTTGAGATCTGGATTGCGCATGGTCGTACCGTACTCATACTGTGTTTAAGCTCGACAGAGCGAAAGCTGCAAGGCAGACGACGTCCCTGTAACGCAACTTCAATGCAGCCTACCAGGTATGTAAGAAGAAACAAGACCTAGTAGAACACCAACCACGACAGCGTCACAGGCGAAGGGGTAAAAATGAACAGCATCAACCAAAGGAAAGCATCCAAACCCCAGGAAACCAAGCATGCACATACATTCAATTCCACGATGAACCAAACACAGTGAGCATGGCCCAAACTACAACATCACCATCACCCCACCCCGCGACATATTCTGATCCCCCAGGCGAATATTCCCCGTCTCAGTGAGATCCATCTGGGTGACTACAGTATTGGGCTCTTGGAGAAGAAGAAATAATAGATAGAAGTATACATTGTTTTGGTTCAGTAAGCAGCTCAAAGGACCCAAACTTTTGCTGTCCCCTTTTATCAATCCAGGTATCCCACAGGTTCAACGCCAGACGCAGATGCAAAATCTAGGGAAGATGGCAACATATGAATACAAAAGAAAGAAAACGAGTTTATTCCAGACCGATCCATTCCCCATCTCCCTCGCCCTCCTCTCCCTCTGCATCATCCTCGGCCATGGCCTCATCCTGCCCGCCGTTAACCTCAGGCTCGATGGCTTTCAGCGTCACCGGGTTCTCCTTCTTGCCGAGCGCGGGCCGCGAGAGGAGATAGGTCAGGTCGTAGACGTTCTTCTCCGCCAGTCGCTTCAGGTTTTCGCGGATGTCGTCCACCGCACGCTGCACGGCGCGGAGCTCCGTGGCGAAGGTGCCCGCGTTGTCCTTGAAGTAGCGGCCGTGGTTGCTCAACAGAGCCTCGATCCAGAGCAAGTTGAATTCGAGATGGGGGGTCTCCTCCGCGGCGTGCGCCACGAACCGGAGCAGGCGGGGAAGGTAAACCGTGGGGATGGCGCGGACCACGTGGTGGACGTCTGACGGTGGGATGGCCTGGTGGACGACCGAGATCAGCTGCGACTCGTTCAGCCGGAAGGCCATGATGAAGGCTTTGAGGAAGCTGTTGTCCTCGTCGACCGTGCCCGACGCACGGGCCGCCTTCGCCGCATCCAAGGTGGCCACGATGGTCGACGGAGTGATGTCGATGTCCAGATCGAAGGGATCGAACACGAATTGCGTGTCGAGGCTGTAGATGAGAAGGCCCTCCGTGGAGGCGGCGCAGAAGGCCTGTCCGGCCGGAGAGAAATCCACCGAGGTGACCCGCACTTCGGGTCGGGTGGTGCGTGCCCCAGCGTCTCCACGCTTGGCGCCTGGCAGGCTGCGGTCAATGCGATCTTCGTGGTCCGATGCCTCCCCGGTCTCGTCGATGAGAGCCCGCGCGCCCGCCTCCGTGAGGTCACGGCTGTTCAGGATCTCCTGCGTGCCATCAATCGAGGTGTTGACGGACACGGTGAATTTCTTGACCAGCGAGCCGGTCCGCACGTCATACAGACAGATGTATTTGCTGTTGCCTGCAGCCAGGATGCAGCTGCCGTCCGCGCTGTATGTGATGCAGGTAAAGGACTTGGTCCCCGCCGCGTTGGCGGCCGTTTGGCGGTCAGTGACTTTGCGGCCACCCGATACGTCTCGACGACCGTCCAGTCCGCCTTCCTGGACCGCGTCCGCCACAGACCAGAAGGTGAGCTGGCCATCGAGCGTGGACGCCGCGACCTGCTTTCCATCGGGTCGGAACGCGACACTCAAGACATCGGACGTGAGGATCAAAGGTTCGCTGGTCTGAGATCGCCCGAAGATGCTCCACAGCCGAACGGTTCGGTCCCAACTGCCGCTGACCAGATGGCTCCCGTCGGACGCAAACGCGAGGGCCGAAACAGGGCCCTCGTGGCCCGACAACTGATCCAGCAACTGGCCCGTTTGCACCGACCAGATATGGATGTCAAAGGAGTCCGGGGATCCAGCACAGATTACCTCCCCGCTCGGGTCGACTGCCAGGGAGGAAAAGGACAAGCGGGACGGCGCGGTGAACGTGCGGAAATTGCGATACCGGAGCAGATCCCAGGCTCGGATAGACCCGTCCAAGGACGCGGTGAACAGGACATTGCCTTTCTTGGAGAATTCACAGGCCGTCACCCCGCTCGTATGCTCCGTAAAGGTCACAATACAGAAGCCTGACTTGACATCCCACAGCTTGATCTTGCCATCGTCTGCCGTAGTCACGATCCTCTGTCCGTCCGGTGTGTACACGAGTGAATTCAGCGAGTCTAAGTGGCCTTGCTGTTTCAAGATATAGGATTCCGATTGCCACTCCCAGACCAGCAGCTGGCCATGTTTCGAGGAGCCGAACGCCAGCCACTCGCCAGACTTGTTGATGGTGACATTGTCGATATTACTCTGGGAGACACTGCATGGAATGAGCGTTGATCCGAAGGATGGATCTGCTTGTTTGGCTTACCTTAACTGGTGGATCATGTTGAACTCTGGCAGGTCGTATATCCCAAACAGACCATTTGAGAATCCTACGATCAGCAGACCGGTGGAGGCATGGAACGCAGCGCAGTTGACCCTGGCGTCGTTTTGCATAAAGTAGTCCTTCTTGACGATCCTCCACCGTTCGTCGGTGATATCCTCCATCGTGTCTGGGTCTTTCTTGGCCACGTATTCCCAGCGGAAGAGGGCGCCATCCTGGCTGACAGTGTAGATCTACAACACCGTTAATATCGACGCTGGAAGGCGATAGCGGTCCGACCCAGGTTGGACGGGACTTACGGATTCTTGGTCGGCTGAGAAGTACGCAGCCTTGACGCCCTGGCGATGTCCCGCCAGAGTCGTCGGCTCAAAGCCATCCTCCGGGTCCAAGCTCCATACGCGCGCAGTCAAATCCTTGGACGCCGTCAGAAGGAAGCGGGAGTCGCTCGACCACTCAATGCTCTGGATGGCGTCGAAATGCCCAGCCAGATCGCGATGCAAAACAAACGGCGCGAATTCAAGTTCTCCATTGTTGTCCGCCCCCGGGGTCTGCGGCGTATGCCACAGCTGCAGGCGTCGGCCCACCCCAACAGCAAAATGACGGCCAGAGGGCGAGAATTTCAGGGCGGAGACGCGGCCTTTGAAGGAGAAGTGATGGATGACGACTCGGCGAGGGAAGTTGGTCAGGATCGCGCGACCATTCTCGTCCACGGACAGCAAGAGGTTTCCTCGCGGGGAGAGATCGAGGCGATCGATATTGGTGCGATGCGCAAAAGGAAGGGTATAGGAGGTATTGCTGTGCGGGGAAGGTGATTAGTCCATGCATGCTTCTGCTGCCCATTCATTCTGTCTCAATATCCCTCCGTCCCTCCTCCGTAGCTCCTTGTCCAGAAAAACATACTTGACTAGGTCAAACACCGACACCCGGTTACCCACCGGCGACAGCAAGCAATTGCCATCGGGAGTAAAGAGAATATTCCCTTTGCGATAGACGGTACCCAGAAGGTTGGAAAACTGCGACTGTCAATGGAGAGCTCACGATATATAAGAGCATCCCGAGACTGACCTTGAAATCCGTCTTCATGATCACCAGCACCGGACAAAACCCAGCCAAAAGCAATCGATCGACAACAGACCTGTGAACCCGTCGCGTTCCATCCAGAAAAAAAATGGCGATAAGGTGGAGATGGCAGTTAATCCGCTCCGAGATCCAGGCCTCTGCTGAGGTAAGCAGTTTGCACCGTTTGCACCGTCCTCCTCCGTGTTTCTCTTTCTCCACTCCCGGTCGATTCAGGGGCAGCCGACCCAAACTTGGCCAAATCCATTGGAAGAAGAGACCCAATCCAGTAAAGTTGGGAAAGAAAGAGAGAGAGCACCTGCTGTGTTACCAATTCCTATCGCACGAGGTGAGTACCCAAGGGAAACAGCGGACTTGGTTGTTTTGACTTTCTTCTTGCTCCTGCCTCCCTTTCCACCTCCTCTCCCCTCGCATCTCCACGCTTCTCTGCCAATCTCCATTTTTGATATCATCTTCCCCTTTTAATTGATTGTTGGTCATTGAACAGGGTCGTCGCTTTTGTTTTCCTTCGATTTTAATAATTAATTCATCCGATTTCGTCTTCGATTGACCCCTTTACAACCATGGCCTCCACCACCGAGACGGCTTCCCCTATTGGCATTGCCAACGTAAGTCGGATCTGGATCTCGATCGCTGGTGGGAATGTATCGAAAAGCTGACTGATCATCGCAACAGCTCCCCAACCAGCGGTATGTTGATTTGATAAGGAGTGATGGGGTGATGGGAGGTACTGGGAGGTGCTAACCCGACACCGACAGACACAAGATCGTCGCTAAACGGGGCGCGGCCTTCACTATTATGGTGGGTTTTGCCAGAAGCGATGCAATTGATGTCGGTGATACTGACGGGTAGTGTAGGTTGCTGGAGAGTCGGGTCTGGGAAAAACCACGTTTATCAACACTCTGTTTTCGACCACCATCAAGAACTACGCCGACCACAAGCGCCGCCACCAGAAGCAGGTCGACCGTACCGTTGAGATTGAGATCACCAAGGCTGAGTTGGAGGAGAAGTTCTTCAAAGGTTGATACCAGATCTGTCGACACGCTGGACGATCGCTAACCGCGTGCCCTATCTAGTCCGTCTGACCGTGATTGATACCCCCGGATTTGGAGACTATGTCAACAACCGCGATTCGTGGCAACCCATCATCGAATTCCTTGACGATCAGCATGAGTCCTATATGCTGCAGGAGCAGCAGCCCCGCCGCACGGACAAGATCGATATGCGAGTCCACGCCTGTCTGTACTTCATCCGCCCCACCGGCCACACCCTGAAGCCGCTCGACATCGAGGTCATGAAGCGCCTGAGCTCTCGCGTCAACCTCATCCCCGTCATCGCCAAGGCCGATACGCTGAGCCCCGCTGACTTGGCCCGCTACAAGCAAAGGGTGAGTCGACCCAACTGCCACTGGTCCCTGCCAGCGACTGACTTGCGATGTTTCTAGGTCCAAGCCGTCATCGAAGCCCAGGGCATCAAGATCTACACCCCTCCGATCGAAGAGGACGACGAGCACGCCGCCACCCACGCCCGCAGCCTCATGGCCGCCATGCCGTTCGCCGTGATCGGATCCGAGAAGGATGTGAAGACCCAAGACAACCGTGTCGTCAAGGGCCGTCAATATGCCTGGGGTGTTGCGGAAGTGGAGAACGAGGACCACTGCGATTTCAAGAAGCTGCGCTCGATCCTGGTCCGAACCCACATGCTGGACCTGATCCACACCACCGAGGAGCAGCACTACGAGGCCTACCGCGCACAGCAGATGGAGACGAGGAAGTTCGGCGAGGCGCGTCCCCGGAAGCTGGACAACCCCAAGTTCAAGGAAGAGGAGGAGACCCTGCGCAAGCGATTCACCGAGCAGGTCAAGGTCGAGGAGCAGCGCTTCCGACAGTGGGAGCAGAAGCTCATTGCCGAGCGGGACCGCCTCAACAAGGATTTGGAGGCTACTCACGCTGCGTATGTTCTTTCCAATCCAAGCCCACGGTGGATCATAGTATACTGACCAGACCAGGATCAAATCGATCGAGCAGGAGATTGAGGCGCTGCAGGGCTCGTCGACCCGCAGTCACGGACGCCGTTAAATGCACGTTGCCCTGTACGAGGGTTCCGTGCGAACTGGTGGAAAAAGCAGCGTTGTGCCTTCGCGATTAGTATTGCCTACTTGACTACCCCTTGACTTCTTTTGTGGTTATTTTCTCTTTTTTCTTTTCCTTTTCTTCCTTTTTTGTTTTTCGGCTTCTTGCGAACTCGGACAAGGCCACCCACTGGGACTCGGTGTGGGGGTCCTGATTGATTTGAAGTACCTGATGGTGACTAGCGCTGGTTTGTCTTCTTGATAATAACCGACTGTATTCCGTAGCATATCAATACAGATTTAATTCGCTGTTTATTGCAGTCTATTTGATAATTCCATGAAAACCAGTATCTATATACAAGCCCGTATTTGTTTGTCTAGATCGTTCGTTGTGGAAACCCGATGGAGACTGATCTAGATAGCAGATAGGGTTTGGAGCTCCATCCGGTGGGGCCTCGGCGGTGAGCTTCATCCTCATTTTCAGTTGATCTCCAGCATCATCATCTCTTCCCCTCAATACCTCATTCAAAACGCGTCAATCGATCTCCGTTTTACACTGCGTCATATACGGAGCCATATTACCACCAATGCCTACGAAACGGTTCCCCACTCAAATAGCCCACACCCTCAAAACACACCATGGTAAGTCCTAGCCAGCACCTCCCTCAATCCACCCCTCTAACCTCTACCCCCAGGACCGGTAAACACCGTCACATTCTCCAGTATAACAGGCAGCTATGTCCTGACCGGATCCTCCGATCGCACGATACACCTATCCCGCGCGATCCCCGACAATGCCCGCGCGGACACGGTCACCACGACGCCGATCCAGAAATACGAGGCGCATGGCTACTCGGTGCTGGACGTGGCTGTCACCGCAGACAACGCGCAGTTTGCCAGCGTTGGTGGCGATAGACAGGTGTTTCTGTGGGATGTCGAACAGGGCGCGACGGTGAGGCGGTGGAGTGGACATGGGGCGAGGGTGGAAGCCGTGCAGTTTGCGGGGGAGGGTGATTCGGTGGTTGTTTCCGGTGGGTTCATATCTTTTCTTTCTTTTCTGGTGCTGTCAAGGGGGAGATAGATGATTCTCCTCTTCTACGCAGGTATGTGGCTATATGCTAATTGAACTATTCATACAGGCAGCGCAGACACCACCATCAACCTTTGGGACACACGATCAAACGCACACAAACCGATCCAAACCTTCAGCGACGCCGGCGACACCGTCTCCTCGCTACATACGCACATGGCGTCCTATTCTATTGCCAGCGGCAGCTATGATGGACGCGCGCGAGTTTACGATATCCGCACGGGCCAGGCGACCGTCGATGTCCTCGCCTACCCTGTTACCAGCGTGCGCTGCTCCGCAGACGGGAACGCCCTGCTTGTGTCGACGCTGGATAGCCGGATCCGGGTGCTGGACCGGACAGATGGGAAGCTGTTGAAGGCTGTGGGCTCGGGGCCGAGGGAGAAGACGGGTGTAGCAAAGGAAGAGCCCGCGTATCGCAATACTGAGATGCGGATGCGGGCTGTGTTTGCGCAGGGGGACGCGGTTGTGCTGAGTGGCAGTGAGGGCTCGGCAGCGCAGCAGGCGCATATGTTTGCGTGGGATGTGGTCAGCGGGGATGTCGTTGCTTGCTTGCCTGCTGGGGAGGGTGTCAAGGCTGTGGGGTGTGTGGCGTGGAATGAGAGGGGGGGATGCTGGGCTGGGGGGTGTTCTGATGGTATTCTTTTTTCTTTCTTTCTTTCTTTTCCCTTTTCTTTTTGTTCCCAGTGCAGCGTGCTGACTGCGATGATGCTCATTACAGGAACGGTCAAAGTTTATCGCTAGATGGGTGACGTCTGCCATAACTACACTCTATCCACGCCGTCCAACAAGAGGAGACTATCAACTGTCTATACCTATGTTTGGACCAGCGTGTGCTACTCGAGCCCTCCAGCAAGATCGAACTCTATTTTTGAGTTTGGTCAAGCCTGCAACTGGCCAATCCAACTGGGCTAATCCACGCATGTATGCATGCAGAGGGAGGGCATGATCCTATTACGGAGCCAACCGGTTCAATCCCATGCTGCTGCTGCTGCTGCTGCTGCTGCTAGACTAGGCAGCTAGCTGGTGGCGCGAACCGAATCCTGTCGTTCAACATAAGCACACGCCATGTGATATGGACATGACGAAAGAACCCATGATGGACAAGCCTGTCTTACAACTAACTTTCTCTATAGATAGACTGTATTGACTGTCTAAAAAAAGAAAGAAAGAAGAGAAGGACTCAAGCTCCTCCAATGACTAGGTAGTCATAACATAACTCCAAGCAGAAACAGACGAACCGTGCACACACGCCCCATGACACTAGCCACATACTCATTTCATCCTTCTCATGCAAGATGGTCTCATGCAAGATGATAACGATAACACCATTATTTCTCGTCAAAGGGAAACAAACAAAGAAACCACTCTACTGGCAGTAGTATCTTATCTTACCTTACTTACCTGCCTGATTTACCTGACGCGCGGACAAAGCTTAATATAGTACATGTCATCCGTCCGAACCACTAGATACTTCCTCCGCTTCTTTCTTTTCCAACGCTACCTAGTTAGTTACTCTATACTTACTTAGTTCCCTAAATGACCCCGGTAGATCCCAGCTTTAGCGAAGACTACACGCCATGTCAGAATAAGACAATAAGTAAACAGTAAATAGGTACTTACATTGTAGATGATGATGCAATCTTATTTCTACACAGCCAGCGAGTAGAATCACGTATTAACAAATAACAAACAGGATACGAATCACTCCGCTCCGCCTCCAGCCATATATAGTAGTTATAGATACTAATTATAATTATGGATTATAGAAAGTTGGGTGCGTGCGTCGGTGGCTCTTTGGCTCTTTCCTTGAGCCGCGTGATCCGTGCTTGTGCGTACTACTGTGAGTGGTTTCTAATTTGATTTCTGGTTGATATACGGTATATGTTGTCGATGTCAGCTGGTGCTGTGTAGGTAGGTAGGTAGGTAGGTAGTTGTTGGGTGGTGGTGGTGGTCATGGGTATATGGTGGTGTTTCACCCTTCCGTCATCATTTTCCCCCTCTCTCTTAGTAGGTAGGTAGGTAGGTAGGTACCTTTACTTTACCTTGGATGTATAAATGGCGTGTTGAGACGTGGGGGGAGATAGGCTCAAGGCCATAGAGTGAGTGAGTGTATTGGACATTGATTGAGATCGTAGAGTTGAGAGATCCATGTCTGGAGTCTTTTGTCTCTAGTTCGTAATGTAAGATTTATGGGTAATATCTGGTTAACTATTCATGTAGATAGCACTACTGTACTACATCTGTCCAGCTAAGACTGTTTACTATCTCAAGTACAGATAGATATATCAGACCAGTCAATATTAAATCCCCATATCAGATCCAGTTTAGAGTGGTAGTGTCGCAAGAGATAAAATAGACAGGACGGTCTCTTCAACATACATGAGCAGTTAACTGCCCAGTATCCCCATCCCCATCCCCGTTCATTTCATGAGATTGATTAAAATACAGGCAAAGAAAATTTCAATCCAGCACACGAGTACATAACGGGGGAAATGAAAATAGTATAAATAAACGTAAATAAAACAAACTTTTCCAAACCAAGCGGAGACCGCTGTCGTCATGTCATATCATATCATGTCATGTCAGTTGATTGGCCGTCTCATACCACCTCAATAGCGATGAGCTATGAGCCAAAGACTATATAGGCAGTCAAATATCACAAGATAGTGGACTCGCTTAGAGCTCGTCGGGAGATGGATAATTCTCAGCGTCGAGAGCATCCATAGCGCGCTGGAGCTCGTGCTCGCCAACGAGGATGGTGCCGGCGCGGGCCGTGCTCAGGAAACTGATCTCCACGGCGTCGAGCGTGCTATCTAGGTCGGGCTGGAGGCGGTGCATCGGGTGACCGCCGCCGTAGAAAGAGAAGTAGGGTGCGTCGACCGAGGAGTCCGTACTGGGGACCACGCTGGAGTGGTCCGAAGCGTGCGTGGCGTCGGCGAGGCGGCTGGCGACGCCGCAGACGATGCCCGTGGCTTCGAGGGGCAGCTTGCGCAGGTCCAGCATGACGGGGACGAGGATGTCCTCCTTGGCGCCGAGGAGGAGGCTGGAGTCGTCGTCCGGGTCGGACGAGGCGAACCGCGGGAGGAGGCGCTTCTCGAGGAGGAGCGAGGCGGCGGGGTCGGCGGCGGTGAGGGTCAGGGAGAGGAAGCGGGGCTGGTCGACGACCAGGGCCGCGGTGAGGGCCTCGCGCAGGATGGAGATGGAACTGGCGTCGCAGGAGTAGTGGTGGTGGGCGGCGCAGTGGACCAGCCGGAGGGAGCGGTCGACTAGGGGGACGATGGCATTTTTGCGCAACGAGGCGAACGTCCGGGTTTGGAGCTCGTTGAGGGACGAGGGGGGTGGAGTGGCCGGGGGAGAGCAGGGGGAAATCGGGCTGAGGTTACTGAGTGAACCCTGGCCGATGTTGACAAACGCGTCGGTGTCCATCTCAAACTGGAACCCGCGGTTGGCCAGGGCGTCAATAACCCGTTGCTTGCAGCGGAGGGGGACGATGATGTAGTCGGAGAAGTAGGTGGAGATGAAGAAGATGGAGCTGTTTGGTCAGTCTGCCTCCAGGGAGAGAGAGAAAGAGACGAAGAAGGAAGAAGCGTGGTACGTACATTCCCGCCATAGCCAGCGGACTCGTCAATTCGAGTACACGCTGACCAGCCTCAAGCCCCTCCCCATATACCTGCATGGCAACAAAGTCATCCTGGCTGATCGCCAGACGGTCTGACGACGCCGTGCCGTGAGCGAAGCGGTGGATCAAGGGAGCAAAGTAGAGGTCCGCCAGCTGTCTGGGACACATGAGGGAGCACTCGACGGGGGTGATGGACAGGTTCAGAAAGGCAGACTGAGGGGGTCTGGGGGCGTGGGACGAGTCATCCTGGATGGGGGAGACATCGTGAAAGAGCACCTGCAGGATAGGCTGGAGGAAGTAGGGGTAGAGGTCCAAGGGGATATGGACCAGGGCCAGTCTGTCGTCCTGCCGGTTGGTTAGAATATAGGGTTTAAGGTGGGGGGGTGGGAGGGACTCACCATGAACTGGACCTGAGCGGAGGTGAGGGAAAGGGAATCCATGGGTCACAGGTTGTATATCGCACTGATCTGGGCGGAGGAGGGAGGGTCATTTCTTCTTGCGCTTGAAGAATTGGAAGAAACCCGTTGGTGTCATGATCTGGAGAGTTACGCCATTAGAGGGGGAATGACGATATAAGAGTTGGGGAGGAAGAAGTGAGGAAGAAGTGAGGAGAGGAAAAGTAGAGATAAAGAGCAGGTGACCGATTTGTTCCTTTTGTCTCTTTTGCCTCTTTTGATCGGATGACTCAATCAACCCTAACAAGATATAAAGAAATCTCGACCTGGATGTGAAGAAAGAGATATTTCTCCCGATGGAAAGAATCAAGAACTGTGTATCAGCCAATAATCCCTTGGATTGAATCATCCTTATCTCTTCCCCACATTATCCATTACGCTTATCTTTCTCTTGCTCCACCGCGCCAGGCGCTGCACCCGACATGAACAGTGTCGACCACGAACCGATCGACAACGGATGATTCTTTGTTCTTTCCAATTGGATGTCTCTGGATGTCTTTTGAGAATGGTGGACAGGGATCTGGACACGTTCATCGTGATCGAGTATGGAGTATTCACATACCAAAAGATGGGAGAGAATGCCATCCCTTTCTAACTAACCAACCAGTGCCCCTCTTAAGATAGGGCTGCTCCACAGAGGCGAACGGTGGTACGATGTAGGTCGGTACCATACTCCATGAAAATACTATACTATAGCTAGCTAACCTCGAGGTCCTCCTACTGTACTATACTATACTATCATATACTAAGGTATAAGGTACATAACCCCGCACAGACACCAAGAACCAAGGCCAAACCTACCCAACATACCAATCGGTACTTCCTTATGTACAACCTCTATCCAACCGGTGGAGAGTCCATTCTTCCCTCCAGCATGCATAACAAACATGATAGGTAGCCCTAACGGGGTGGCTCCCTTGGCTGCGGGGTACAGCGGACTAGGTATCTCCCAGGTACGACCTACGTCGTACCTAGGTACCGATAGACTACCCACATGACTTCATCTCTTATATTCCCGGACATGGTATGTACCTACCTACCTACCCGGTACTTCCCTTAGGTAGGTGGGTGGTGCTACAATAGATAATGGGTTGGGGTGTGATTGGTGGTGGCTGACCTACTGCCAGGTACCTAGGGAAGTAAGTACTATAATTGATATCATCGGCTGAGGTACGAAGGTACTCCTAGGGATATACTCCGTATGACCTCCAGGTGGGGACTCATTCTGTCGAGCTAGCAGGGATCCATTCCTTCAGTGATGAAGAAAGAAAAAAAAAAAAAAAAAAAAACACAATACTATTTCCGATAAAACAACTATATCGGTCCAAATCAACGCCCGCAATGCACAATCCGGCAGAAAGAAAGAAGAAAGCAATATACAGGCAACAACAGAGGGTTAATCAAGTTCATTCCTCGTCCACTCGAGCCCGTTTCGACCCACGGCCCGTCTGTCCCTCGGCCTCCTGGATCCCGTAGCGCTTCTGTCCGGCTCCCGATGATCCCTCTCCCGTGACGTCCGCAATCATGCTGTCGATGCCGAACGGGTCCGCCGTGTCTTTTTCGAATTGCACGGGGCCGTCGCGAGCCTGTCATTATTAGCATCTTTCCGTAGACAGACCAAGGCTAAGCACGAAACAAAGTAAAAAGTAAAAGGAAGAAAAAGAAGATAAGGGGATGAATACCTCAGCATCAGCCGCACCGCGGAATCCCTCCTTCGCCTTACCCAACACCTCGAACCGTCCCGACTTCTGAATCCGGCTCATCTCGCCCTCAGCCCCCCGGCCGTCGTCCTCGTCGTCCATCTGCGCCTGCGGCCGGTAGATGCTGTTGATGGCGTCCTGCGCCGCAAACAGAGGCTTATCGTAAGGGTTATCCTCGTTGAAACCCGAGTCCATCCCGCTGGTCTGGTTGAACAGTCGCGAGTCCCACATGCTCTCCGACGACTGCGTCGGCTTGGCCAGTCCCAGCGCAACCTTCTCCGAGATGTCACGGTTCTGCTCGCGCGCCATCGCCTGGATCTTCCGCTCCGTGCCCATGCGCGATTGCCGCAGCTCGCGCTCTGCCTCCTGGCGCCGCTCGCGACGCATCTGCTCCCGTTCGCGGGCCGCCTCGTCCGCACTGTCGGGCGACGCCGAGCGCGACGAGTAGTACGGCGACGGGCTGCGGCTCACACTGCGGGATGCACGACCGCCGCCCTGACGGGCGCTGCCGGCGCGCTCCTCGCGCGCCTTCTGAGCCAACGCCCGCAGGTGTTCCTCCTTCTGGGCCTTCTCCTTCTCGGCCAGCTTCTGCTGCATCTGGGCACGCAGCCGCACTTCCTCCCGGGCGTGGCGATCCGCCGTGAACAGCGCCTCGGCGAACTGCGCAAACTTGTCATTGATAGTCACATCCTGCAAGCCACGGCCATCAGCCGCGAGACGCTTATCCAGCGGCACGGTATAACCCTTGGGATTCTTCCAGTTCGACACCGGCGGGGGGATCTTCCACGCCTCCTGGTCCTCAGCAGTGAGCTTCCGGGGCGGCGAGTGCAGGATCGGAGGCGGAGGCGAAGGCGGACCACGGGGGATCTTCTTATGCTTGAACTTAGGCGGCTCCATGGGATCATGCTGGCGGTCGACAATCTTCATGATGCGGTCGTTCTTGCGGGAGGTATCACCCATCTGGTTGGCGGGGGTATATCGCACAAAGGTCGGCTCAGCGCGACGGCCGCCCTTGACGTTCTTAGGCTTCTGCGCCTGCACGGCACCGTCCACCAGACTGGCGAGCGCATTCTTGGTCTTCTCCATCTGCTCCGCAACCTGCTCCTCCGACGGACGGTCCAGCGACACCTCGCCCATGTCGACGCGCTGGCGCAGCGGGATCAGGTCCTTGAAGGAGGCGTGCACGATGCGGTCGTCGCTGTGGCCGCGGCGCGCGATGGCGTCGTACTTCACTTTGCCTTCTGCGTCGACTTGCACGGCTAACGCGTTCGACTTGGACGATGTCCCTTTGCGGCCCATGTCGAGGGGGTACTGCGCGACGAGGATCTCGGGGAACGCGCCACCGTCGCCGAAGTCTTCGGGGGCACGGGGACGCCATCCGGTGCGGTTGCCGTAGGGGGGAGGGCCTGTTTTCTATAGTTGGATTCAGCATTACACAGTTCCTGTCGTAGGCTACAGTTGGAAAGACAGAAAGGAGATAAACTCACCCTCAACACAACCTGTGTCTCGTCCAGCTGCCCGGGGCCCACCACCCGCGGACCACGGGGCTGGGCATGCTGTGGTAGTTCCTCCTCCTCGCCGGTATATTTCGGCTTAGGGAGGGATTTGAAAAGTCCCTCCGCGATAGATGTCATGATGAGATGGGGAGGCAAGTGGGGGGAAGATGGGGGGGATGGAACGGGGGAAAAAGTTGAAGTCGGAGTGATGATTGCTTGATTATCGGGAGAAAGTCGCTTTTCCTGTTTGGGGTGTGGCGGTGCTCCCTCAACTGGTGTGGCGTAGTCAATCAGTGGCTTATCTACTATATCACTTATACTCGACAATATGCCTACTACAACACTTCATGCCAACCCTAAGCAGTGAGATAAGAAGAGGAATGTTAAATAATACTGTCTTCTGAGTGCTGGACACATTGAGAAGAATATGGTAGATAGTAACATTAACTATCCATCGCTCAGATCTATACACTATAATACACATGATCATACAGACATTATACAGACATCCACGCAATAAACCAACCCAAAACCGGATAGGAGAGCAGATAAAGACAAGAGAAGAAGAATAAAAAAACAAACATGAGCCAACATAATTATACAATGCAACGATGCAATACCACTAAAGCAAATGCGACCGCATCGGACAAGCAACCCCTTCACCATCTCTCGCCTCAACAAAGTGCTCCTTGCCATGATACAGATACCATATCTTCAGCGACTTGGACAGAAGCGGCGCAGGGTCATAGAAGCCGAGAATATGGAACTGCAATTGTAAATCTCTCGTCAGCTAGCTCGAACAGAAGCGAAAGACAATGTGTAGGGGTGGAATGTAAGAGTACTAACCTTAACCATATCCTTCGCGATCACAAGCTGCCCCCGATCGACCAGCGCCGCCACAGGGATAGTAACATCGGCGACTTCGTCCGGGCGGGGCTCCATCCCTTCACTGTCGCGCTTCTTCTTCTGAGACGGATAGTGGCCGTACTCAGCCTTCGTGATAACGAGACCACCCTGCGACTCTTCCCTCGCTTGCCGTCGCCGCGTCTGCTCAGCCATCAGCTCGATCGCCTGCTGGCTGTCCGCGCGATGCTTGGGGATCAGCTTCTTAAGCTGCCTGTGGCGTTTTGCGATAGCGCGGCGACGATTCCGGCGATCACGAGGCCGTATGATGCCGAACTCGACGGCGCAGTAAGCCACCCAGGGCAAGACAAGCGCGATGGTCGACGCATCGGACGTGACAGAGTCCAAGGGGCATATTTTAACAGGGACCTGAATCTTCTGGCCTAGTCTGCTCCACGAGAAGGTCATGACCAGGCCTTGCGCGTCTGTCAGGCCGACGCCGAGACCCATGCGCGTGAACTCGCCCACTTGGCGGGTTCCCTCGACGACCCACGAGAGGGACAGGTCGAGCGCGAGCGAGGTCTGGATTTCGAGCCGGACGGACCGCGGCTCGACCTCCTGCGGCAGCGGGTAGTGGCCTTCGCTGCTCCATTCGGAGCGTCGCGGTTCGTTGGCCGCTTTGCCGGAGAAGATGTTGCGCGAGTAGGTGACGGATAGGCCGCCGCCGCCCGGGGAGGCCATCGCGACGGTCTGCCACGATTCGGCGGCTTGGTCCTGTGCGCGGAGCTGGTGGCGAGCCATCTCGAAGGCGAGGTCTTCTTCTTCGTCGTCTTCGACGTCCTCGTCTTCGTCGGCCTGCGTGGCGAGACTTCGAGATAGCTGCGGTAGCGAGGTATAGCCCAGTTGGAAGCTGCTCGCGTCCCGGGTGATGTTGTCCGCGTGCGCGCCTAGTCCGAACAGCCGCTCGAACAGATAGGGCCATTCGAGGGTGCCGCTTGACCACGAGCAGAAGACAGTCTTCCGCTGGGCAATGGGCTTTGTCACCTGCAGGCCGATGGTGGGCATGCACTTGAACGGAGCGTTCTTGAACAGGGTCGACACCTGGACCGTGAATGGTCGCGTCCCGGGGATGGGAGTGTAGGCCTTTGCGTAAGCGGCCTGCAGAATGGGGGCCGGCAAGACAAGGAAATTGGCAGCACATCCAGCATTGGTGAACAGGGAGGAGAATCGTTCGCCGAACAGACCCTTGGGCCTTGCCAGGTCGTCAAGCTGACGATTGATACTGGTCCCGAGGGTAATATTGTTTGCGATCATAAGCAACGGCAGAGGGGTCTACACAACCGCGTTAGTAGGTAGACAGAGCACGAAGAACGACCAGACTTACACCCTCACGCTGCAAATGTCGAAGCTGCCCTTTGACGCCCGCACTGATGACCATCTCCGTCTCCACAGGCGACTCCCCCTCCTGCTCAGCGGACTCATCATCCGTGTCTTCCTCCTTCTCCGACTCCCCAAAGATCACCCGCGGAGTCGGAACCGGCGTCTTAAACGAACACCCAATACTAAAAGCATTAGTCTGCAGGGTCGGAATGCCCAGATACACCTCATCATCCTCATCAACAATAATCAACCCGTCGGCATCAATCCCAACAGACACAGAGCTCTGCAGTCAGCAAGTCAGCACAACGCCATCAAAAAAAGAAAAACCAAAAAGAAAAGAATAAAAAATGGAACCCACCCGACACTGCACCAACCGATTAACAGCAACCCTCTCCCTCCTCCTCATAACACCCAAAAACCACCTCCTAAACTCCTCCGGCGCCATAGCCCTAACACCCACCTCCCCCTTCTGCTCCAGCCTCCTCGCCTCCCCAAACATCCCCATCGCCCCATGCGGGCCCCACTCCGCACGCACGCCCTCCGCGCCCAACAAATCATACACCGCACGCTTCTGCGGATCAACAAGCGTATCATACGCGGCGCGGATCCGCGCAAAGTGTCTCCCCGCAGCGTCGTGCCACTGCGCAGGCTGCTTGTCCGGGTGGAAGCTAAGCACGAGAGTGCGGTAGGCGGAGCGGATTTGGGCCTCGGTGGGAGCGGGCGAGCGCGGGAGGTTCAGGAGGGCGTAGTAGTCTGTTTCGGTGGGGTAGGAGGATTCATCGTGGGCTTCGGTGTCGTCGTTGTCGTTGTAGTAGGCTTGGTCTTGGGTGGACATCGTTTCGTTCTTGGGTTGTTTGCTGTTCTTTCGTTTTGGATCTGTTTGCTGTCTATAGCTTTTCCTCCGTTTTTTTGTCTTTGTCTTTCCTTTATTTAATTACCGCGTGTCGTATCAAGTGACGACAATAAACCGACAATGAACGAGGTGGACGAACGAAGGTAGGTAGGTAGGTAGGTACAGCGTCGCGTCGCACTCTTTCGACCGGAACACGCAATTCAATTGAAGAGGGGAGGGCAACAACATCAACGGTCCATGATCAATCTGTCAAAAGGTCAACCTATAATATACCCCAAATTATAGAACAAAGGTGCGTAGGTGGGTGGTCGGAGATGCGCGAGTGGGATGTGTCGGAGTTAAGTTAGGTTGGTGTTCCTGCTTTTCCCTCCACGGAGCTGACGGAGTTAGAAAGGATGACGTTCCGGGCGGGAAAAAAGTCGCAGATCGAGCTTCGGTGGGGAACGGTTCTTTCTTACTTACTCTATGGATAAAAAAGGGAGGTGGAAAATTCTAGAAAATAAAATACTGGGAAGATAGGAAGAATATTTACAACTACGGCTCTAGTATCTCCAGAGCTGCGGAGGAGTAAACATGACAATCATCATTATATTACATGCATGGTACATGTCGCTAACGAGTCAATCATAGCAACGAGCTATACCCGTGGTATACATACAGCAAACAAAAACGCGATCGATCGCCAGGTATAAGCATGTAAGAAGAAGAAAAAACCACACATTTTAATACATTCCATCATGAAGCAAAAACAGAAGCAGGCCAGGACTTCAGCTTCCATCGCGGATCCAAAGAATCTTGGCCCCAGAGAACAAGACATCGCCAGCGCCCAAGGCGCTCAAGAGCCGCTCACGGGGCAGTCCGCCGTAGAGGAGATCATGCTCCACACCGATGTCCTGATGATGATGGTGATGATGGGTCCCGGCGTGGACCTGGCTGTCCAGAGACACGCCATCGACGAGGAAGACCATCTTCCCTTCTAGCTCGAGCGGGCGACGGAGACAGTCCTCCAGGGCGTCCAGCCGTCGCTCGATGAGAGAAGCCAAGGGTAAGGAGCTGTCCCAGAAGCGGCCCAGCTCGCGAACGGCCTCGAAGCCCCCGCGGATGGAGCTGATACATTCGGGGATTTCGGCGATCAAGCCCGCAGCGCTGAGGACGTCGACTGCGGAGAGGATCACATAGCCGAGGAAAGCGTGCAGGATGGTGCCCTTCGGGGAATTCGGCTCGACCGTCCGCTGGGAGGTCTCGTGCTCGCAGCCGTACCGCACGATGGACTGGGATATCTGGAGGATCTTCACGGCACACTTCCGGGCTGTGTTGACGTATCCGTCCGAGACCCCGGGACGAAGGTACTGGTAGCGGGCGTGCCGATTCAGCTTCATCAGGGTCGCGTTATACAGGAGATGGAGTGCCATGAAGGCATCGGCCTTTTTGGCTCGGATGTTTCGCTCCATGTTGACCGTGGTGAATGCCAGGTGGTCGGGGAGTCGCGAAAGCCACCCATCTGACCGTCGCGTGACTGAGGCGTGGAACCCCTCGAATTGCCTGCCGTATGTGTCGTCCTGCGCCAGAGACAATCGGACCACATAGTCCGACACGTCACCCCACAGTGACATGATATCGATGAGGAGGGCCATCGTACTGATTCCCGACAGCTCGTCCTCGGGCGATACGGGGAGCTGGTTCAAGAAATTCTGGAAGAAAGGCACCGTCGTATACTGCTGAGCTTCGTAGACTTCTTCGCGGCAGGGCAGTCTCAAGTAGGCCGTCTGGGAGGAGAGAAAGGTTGAGGAGGCGGTATAAAAGCAGGAAAGGCGCTAGGAGTGTGATGGTCAGCCAAATGCAGAACAAAGCCAAAATCCCTCCACGGCGACACTTACATCCATCAAGAATGCGACCCAAAAGGTCCGCCGTCGACACTCCATGAGCGCCTGGGGATGCAATCCGTACTCGCAGGGCTGGCTCTGGTCGACGATGATGCCCGACTCGACATTGTATCGAAGCCCGCACACGGTTCGAATGGCCGCGCCGGTGGCGTCCCATGAGTTGACCAGAGCGCCGACCGCGTAGTACCAGAGACTCATGATGATGTGACTTTGGGCGAGCTGTAGGGAGAGTTCATGTCGGCTATTCTCGATGGCATATCGAGCCGTGCGCGAGTATCGTTTCAAAGCCCCCAGTCGATCTGAGCGATCTGAGAACACTGATCCCAAGGCCATCATCGCGAAGAGGAGCATATTATCGCTCAGCGATTTGGTCTGGCACGATCGGAGCCAGAGGATGAATCGTCGCCGTGGGAACAAGTAACACAGGCGATCGTTGATGTAGGTGAAGTAACACTCCACATAGTGAAGGGTGGCGTCTGGGTCCGCCTCGTACGGGTCCATGCTCCAGGCACTGACCTGTGGGTTCTGGGGATCTAAATGCTTCAACTCGGCCAGTATTTCCGCATAGTCAGGCACGATGCTGGGTGGGGTCGTTCCCGTCAGCCGTCTTGGTAGGTCGTCGGCTCCGTTGGAGACTCTCCTCGTTCCTGGGGCTTTAAAGCCATGTCGGAACTCCAGATCCGGGACGCTGTCGTGGGTGCTATCCCCGGCGGACGGCGTCAGCATCGAAGCGTCCGATGTTGGAGACTGGGAGCTGGATCCGGTGAGAGAGACCGAGCTGTCCGAGGCCCGCACGAGGGAGTACATCGAATTGGAGGAGCCGAAGTTGAGATGGTCTGAATACAGCAAGCCGTCCCGCGTGTCGGGTCGATTCGCCTGCGAGGACCTGAACGCCGAACGATGGCCACGGGGTCTGGAATAGAGAAAGTTTCAGCGATCACTGTGTCTTATGACTGTCTTGTCGCACATGGGCTGCTAGCAGTACTTACGCACTCTCGAACCTGCAGTCCCGCCCCGACTTCTGGCACTGGTCACACTTGGGCAGGTTTGGCTGGCACTTGATTTTCTTTTCCCTGCAGGTTAGGCACGCCTGCGCGAGCCGTTTCCTCGGCTTCCCGGCCTTCGTGATCCCCCAGTTGGCATTGACCGGTTCTCCGTCGACGTTTTTCGGGCAGTGGGAGCCATCAGCGTATATGTAGCAGAGGCCTGCCCCCTCGATGTACTTCTCATCGACGACATGGGGGCGGACTTTGGCAGCCTGCGAATGTCCGGTCGAGGCGGAATCGGACTCGGGGACGGTCGATTCCCCGCTTAGTTCTCTGCCGTTAAACCTCGCGCTATAAGGAAAGGGAGAGGAGAAGGGGCCCGGTTGCATCTGCTGCGTTGGGGATTCCCGAAAGTCCATGGGGTGTCCCTGGCTCTCGCGCCTGGAGGTCTGCGTGGTTATGTGGGCCAGTGGGGGCAAGTTTCCCGTGTGTGATGGGGGCGCCGCGTCCATGGCGGCGTTGCTCACGCGGAAGTTATCCTGCGATCCAAGACCGGAGTCACTGGGGGAGCGATGGCGTGGCGTTCCCCCGTTGGGCAAATAGATCCCGAAGCATTGAGGATTGTAGGGCGACAGCGATCGGGGAGTCTGGATTGTCGGGGTCAACAGTTGGCTCACCGATGGCAGCTGCTCATTGGACGCGAACTGGAGGCCAGGACTCTGGGAACGGATCGAGGGGGTTCCTCCTAGCTCGCTTTTGACTCCTTGGCTCCGATGGTGCAAGAATGGATCCGTGCCAAACTGCAACGCTCCAGAAGCACGCGGGGGTGGGAGTTGATATTGATGGGATCCGGTCACTGGCAAGTTAGCGGAGTGGTCTGGCGTTCGCTCCGCAGAGGGCGCATCGGCAGCAATTAACATACGGCCGAAAGGACCAACGTAGTAGGTCGACATCGTGGAGACGTTAGTTTAAATGGGGGTGGGTGGTCAGTCGATGAACGCCTGGAGATTTAACGATAACGACATAACAGCGTGACGACTTTCCGGGAAGGTGTCTCCTGGAGTATATCCCGCCGGAAATCCAGTGGAAGATGGAACTCGCGGAGAGGAAAAAGAAAGGAAAGAACAGAATAAGCAACGGCGGTGTTTGGTTCAGAAGAGAAGAACAATGCAACCTAGATAGAGTGGTCACACTTAGCAACACGAACTTTCAGCCTGCCGACAAGATTCAAATGCGCGGGTCATACGCAACCACCCACCTCCGGTACTCTATCGTTGGGAGGGCGTGGGATCGTGGAGGATCAGAAAGATTGAGAAGCCGACTATGAGGGTCGAGGGGAGGGAGAATAATGAATGACAGGTTGTTGGACGAGCTGGTCTAGAACTCCTCCGCAAGACCGATGCCGTGGCGAACACGAGTCGGATGAAAAATCCCGGATGGAGAAATGGCCAACACGGAGGATGGGTGGGTAGAGAGGCAGGATATAGACAGGACAGACAGGTGAGACATAAGATAGCCAGAGAGGATGGTCTGCGATCAAAGAGCCGAGTCCGCGCCACGCGGGTTCAGTTGGACGCAGCTCCCATACAGGGACAGCGGGTGGAACATAACCAGCCGGTAAGCAAAGGGAGCATTAACAGCTCATGGTCATGGTGCAAACAATTCTGAAACTCTGGGTTCTGGGAACGATCTTCTCCATCCCAGGGTTGACTGCAGGATCCCAGGTGATCGTCCCGAGCATTGAACGAATTATCCAGCTCTTGTATCAGGTATGGGATGAGAGATGAGGTCTACTGTCAACCACGCCCCAACCCGAAAAGGGAAAGGCAGTCAGTCCAGGAAGAAATCCCCAGGAGCCGAAAGAAGCTAGGCAGAGTCGAGATGAGTGGAGGTGGTGGTATCTGTGTGTATCTGGGTCCGTGTTTTGAGTGTGCCTGAGTGGTAGGGATGAGGGGGTCCAAGTGGAAGGGAATCCAATCCGGCAGAAGACGAGACGAAACGAACCGGACACGAAGGGTAAAAGAAGAAAAAAAAGAAATTGAAAAAGGAAATGGAGTCGTTTGTCGAAGATAGATGGGGGGGGTATGTTGAACCCGGTCCGACAGTGGACGAATGAAGACCTGAGGAAATCACGGAGGTCGAGATGAGGAATGGAGAGAGAGATGGAGATTGTCGTTGTTCACTTCTTTGTTCTTTTCTTCTTTTTTATTTATTTCTTCTTCTTCTTCTTCTTTTTTTTTATATTATTTATTCTTTTTCTTGTCCCGTTTTCTTATTTTTTAATATTTTATGTTGTGGATTCTTTTCCTGGTTGGTATGGTTTTTCTTCGGACACTGTTTTTTATAATCTTCTTTATAATTGTTTTTAATGGTTTTTCTTCACGGTCTTTTGTTCTTGCTTTGTTTCTTTCTTTCTTTCTTCTTTCTTGTTTATTAACTCTTGATTAATTTAATTTGCTCTGGTCCATAACTTTGTCGCGATTCGCAACCCTGTCAAACCACTCCCATCCACATCCCAAAGGAACCAGGATGCTCGGAAGTTGGCTGAATGGCTGAGGAGGGTCCGCTAATGAGAGGCAGCCGGCTGACGGGGAAAGGCAGACAAAGAACCGTCGTTCGAGGATTGAAGAGGATTTGCTGGAGAAGGAGGCGCTGCGGATGATTGAAGTGTACAAGACCCCTGCACGGACAGGGAAGGGATCAGATCGGTGTACCCGACAGGGGATAGGAGGGGGAAGTAATCAAATGAAGGGAAGAAAATGAGTAAATAATAAAATGAAGTAATTAAAATGAAAGAGGGATAAAGGAAAGGAAGAGGAAGAAAGAGAGAGAGAGAGAGAAGATGGAGGAAGAGGGAGCAGAAAGAAGGATAAAGACAGAGAAAAGATGATACTGTTTCGTTGATCAATTAGTATCACCCAGTGTTTAGTATAATCAAGCCCTACTAAGAAATCCCATTCCTTAGTACCATACTATTAATACTCCCATCCCTGTTCATCATTTCAATCCGTGACTTGTCCTTGGAGGTCATCAAATCAATCCCAGCGAGGGACTCCATCCTAGAGACGCCTTTCGCCTTCTCCAAGTCCAGACTCACGTTTCCACTCTGATTGGGCTTACGCAGCATGCTGATGCTCCTCTGGTTCTTCATCAATCCACCATCAACGGTTCTTCGCCCCCTCTTCCTAGTCTGTGGTTACTCAATCTGAATCTGTTGTTGAACTTGTTGGCCGTGATCATCCTCCAGCATCCATCCGTCCACTCCGTAGATAGATGACCAACGCCACAATGTCAGTGCTGGACTCTTTTTTTCCTTTTTTTTTTTCATTTTTTCTTTTTATAATTTTCCCTTTTTACTTTCTCTGTCTTTGTTTTGTTTCGTTTCATTTTCTGGACTTTGGTGGAGGGTCCCCATGACGCTGACCATGACGGACTGGGTATAGCCTCAGTCGAGGTGAGGC
Organism: Aspergillus neotritici; assembly: GCA_023619815.1. Lineage (NCBI taxonomy): Eukaryota > Fungi > Ascomycota > Eurotiomycetes > Eurotiales > Aspergillaceae > Aspergillus > Aspergillus neotritici. The sequence continues at coordinate 101,837 of JALZYL010000035.1, read as the reverse complement.
GTTTGCCCTACGGAGGACATGCCGGACATGCTACTCATGCTACCCACTACCTACTACCTAGACCACCGCTGCAGCTCCGTCCGTGGATTGTGGTTTCATCGGGTAGTGGGCCAGTGGATATTGGATCACAATGGATGGAATGTATACTAGACAGTGGAGCCCGGCCGCTGGCCAGGCTGTCAGACGGGATTCACCATTGATTATTATTATCCTCTTCTTATTATTGTTATCGTTACCTATTACCCACTATTAGTATTGCGATAGTATCAGATTAGAGATTTACCCATTTATCCATTCTCGATTACTCATTATCCTTCTATATCCACACGATCTATTTCTCCTGTTACTCCGTAGTTTCAAGGAGGGATTGCTTAACTTCCGAACATGCCCCGCATCCTGGTCCCATGAGGTTGTCGGAACCGAGATCCACGATAGGATTCTCTGGATAATAAATTTATCTAATTGATACCAACGCATCCAGTACTCGGGAAGAAATAATAATAATAAAGGAGAATAAAAAGAAAGTCGCTGTGGCCACGGTGGCCCAGTGGACAGACCGTGCCCGGGGGAGCAGACACGAGGACGGAATTAGTATCCTCGGGACGGCAGTTGGAATTAACCTTTGTTTTTACTCTTGATTTTCTTTCTTTATTTTATTTTCTTTTACTATTTTCTTTTATTTATTTTATTTTATTTTTTCGGATGATTGTTCCTCATGGCTATTCCCTTCTCGTCCACTGCATACTGACCACCCTTTCATTTCATTTCTTTTCCTCGCTCAGACTCCCCGAGCCGGTCCTTTGTTCCGTGGGAGGATGACCATCCTGGGATCTTTGAAATGGTTTTGGCCCCATCGACAGGGCCGGCCAGGAACTACTCCGAGTGTACAATATCCGCTTCAGGGTTATACACCCTACCAACCTCCCAACCTACCTAGTAGACATTATCATCACCATCTCTATGCTGGCTTGGCGAGTACCGTTCCTCGGCCAACACCTCTCATTAATTTAGACAATATCCTAATAATATGCTCAGATAGATACTCTACTCACTCCCAACAATAAAGCACATGTCCAAAACTCCCATATAAACAGCCTAGGCAAACCAAACCAAACCAAACCCATCAGCACAGAGTATCACAAGTAGGTTCTCTCGGACCATCATCGAGGATCACAGGCGCGTCATTCGCGGGGCGCAAGAACAACAACACCTGCGCCCCCCAGTGGACCCCGGCTGGGGCGACAACCGACAAACGGTCCACAGGAAAGAGGGTCCAAGTTTTTTCTTGGTTTGTGCTACTATTTAATTTTAGCCCAGCCTCCTTTTCTCATTGCTTCACGGTAGCAGGATCCTAGGTATCTACCAGAATACTAACTAATACAGAAGGAGGGGAGGAAGACGAAACCGACGGGTGATGGTCCGGACTCCCTCGGACTGTCTTATGTCGGGCGATCTGATCTGCAGGACTGGACTGGACGTCAGCCGGGAGTCGAGGATTGGGTTTGTTGGAATTATGCCCCTTTATCTTGTTCGTATTGATGATGAGTGTCGTACTGTTCTACAGCCTGCTTTGTCCATGGAATCTTGAAACAGACAAGCAAATTGGTTGCCGAGGGAGAATCATACGATTCACGATCGAGGCCTGGAACATAATAAAAAATAGATAGATAGATAGATAGGTAGGTAGGTAGGTAAATAATAAATAAATAAACAATATAATATAAAATATAGAATAAAATCCACTATAATACAATATAATAAATAAATAAACCAACCCGCCAAGCTCACCCTCGGGGTAAAAATAAGACACTCGCGCCCAGCGTTCATTTCATATGCCGATGGGATAGATTGAAAATCACCGCCGCGCCGCCCATTGGTGCGATTTCCCCTCAGATCCAGTTTTCCCGAACAAATACCGACTCTGGATCCATCTCTTCATCCAGGGGGGTGAGGGGGGGCTGAGGGAGTGGAGGGGCGCTCTCTGATCCCGTCCGTCTTTCGGCATTGTGCTCTACGATCACCTCACTCGCTCGCGCGCTGAAACAGCTAAGAGGATGGAGACGGCAGTTGATATCTTAGGCTAAAACGGTTCCTAGGTAGGTATCTATCTACCGTTTACCTACCTGCTGGTATACCTACTATGGTATACCTACTACTGGTATATCCACCTACTGGTACATGAGAACACGTACTTTGTCAGGCTCGTGAGATGAGCGAGTGAGTAATGACAAGCAGTGGAGCCAGCCAACGAGCTAGATCCCCTACTAGAGCGGCAAAGCCCTATCTAGCATTTGCGCTACGCAGGCATTATTCGTTGGCGAGCAGACGGACTGTGGACGGTCTTGTCGATGGGAGGGAAGTTATTATGATGTTCAGCCAGGGTTATAGATTGTTATAAATTATATATAAAAATAATTATATTACTACTCTTCTATATCTACTCTATATCCTCTGCGTAACTGATCCCACGGAGAAAGACAGTCGAATACCCCGTCGAGCACGGCAACGGTTCGGCCCAACGTCCACCAACTGACCGTGACCGTTCGGGTTGGCACGAGCAAGCGAGTCTGGATCGTCTCCGATAGGGCAGTTGGTGAGACATATCCTATTTCTCCCTCTGCGTTACTCCATAGTATAATTCACTATAGGATAGGATGGTCCATGGGATTGCGGTGGTTAAAACTCAATAAGATTAACTCGGTTCGAGTTCATATAAATTTTTATTTTTATTTTTTATTTTTATTATTTATTGGTTTCCCTCACGCGGTAATACCCAGTCGATCATAAGTCTGGGCTGGAAAGACGGAGAGAGCCCCTGTCCGGAAGCTACCTTATCCGTGATCTCACTAGCCCTAACTCGGTCTACTTTCATGATTAGTCCGTGTCTACTATGCTCTCCCTAACCCTACCCATAGGACGTCCCAACTATAACCATAATCATCCAAGGCCATGATCATAGCAAACAGTAGGAACAAGTCACGAGCTGGGCAAAGTGAAATCTTTATGCGTTGACAATCATGTATAAAGAGTAATACACAATCCATCCCACTGTCAAAACTTAAAATTGCGCCGGAGCGAGCATCAATTGATTCCGTCGGAGTGGGATAGAGTGGGTCTATCCCTTTTCTCTCCATTTGATTTTATTTTATTTTCCCAAAAGATAAATATTATACGCGGGTCAAATCTAGTAGTCAATCTAATCTACTCTGTCCTTTGAACACCTGGCATGTAATCAATTCTCTAAGAGTGGTGAATGAGCGACGGCAGTCCAGTCCGTGATCGAGCACTGACCTAGCATGTGCAATTAATCCATAGCTTATCATCCTCTTTATTAGGATCTTATTCTCAATAAATGAATCCGGTTATTCGTGTGCTGCAAACCGTGAGATCCATAAATGTTTCAAAATAAATAAGTAAATAAATAAATAAATAGATAAATAAATCCAGAAAATCACACCTGAAATGTGAAAGGGAAAAAGGGACGGACGGAATGAACCTCGGCTATCCCCGTCCCAAAGATCTAGACTTAACAAACCCTTTCTAACAACACCCCCCATTAAGCGGACGGTAAATTACTTCCGCATTGATCCATCCTCATCCCAGATGCAGCACAGCCGAGTTCGACCCTCGGGATCGGGGGGTGATCATCCCGTGTCGAGGTCCAGTCCAGTAATAGTACCTGACCTATAATCACAAATACCTAGGTACCTACCTACCTTACCAGGGACAGGAACGGAGTCTGTACGGAGAACAGAGTACTTTGGTTGGTACTTTAGCCAAAGCATGCAGCAGGGAAGGGAAGTTAGTTGGTACCTTAAGGTAGTTAGTCCCTTCGCTTAGAAGACGCATTGTTTCTAACAATGGAATTGGTTAAATTAATCCATCCATCCATCCTACTGCGCCATACGCATACGCCATACGCCATGCGCAATTAATAACATCAATTAACCCTACCTTACTCACTACTACCTAGGTATAATAACGTGTTAACTGACCTCGCTAAACCAAACTTTCTGCTACCATACTACTGCTGCTGCTACTACCTAACCCACGGTACCAGCCAGATAGTACATACAATTGGTATATGCAGTAACGAGACGCGCCCCGGTGGCAAATTGGCAAATGTCCGTCTCTCCACTCCACTTTCATATGACCGGGCCAGTCTGAGTCCAGTCTCCAGTCAGTCCCCAAGTGGAGCGGAGAGGAGACGATCTCACCCGTCGGGGTGGTCTAGTCTGGTCTGAGTCTGAGTATGTGCTCTACACCAAGAAATGGGTATAGAATATTCGTAGCATGCATTTAGTTGAGTACACCACTCCGTACTCCATTTGAACTCAGTATCTATCCCTTAATACAGTAGTTCTCTCCTCTCGCGCAGACTACACTATAACCAAGGTAAGTAAGTAAGTGTAAGAACGACCTCCAACGCCTACTCCCACCAGTACCGGACGTCCGTGCTAGGCTGATCGCCACAGCTATGGATTTGGCTCCTGACCGTCTGTGGATTGTCGTTGGGCGGGTGGAGCTGCCGGGGACTAACGGCGTAATGCCGATGGTCGTATTCCTTGCGAGATGGTAGTGTACCACTGTGGGTTGCAGCAGGAGGATTAGCACGTAGGGAGGTAGGAAGTAGGTACGTAGGTAGGTACTTATGTCGACGACTACGTGTTGGATCGTGTGGATAGGTGGATACTGGATAGGTAGGCAGTAGGTAAGTGGATATCATCACATGTTGGTGGTACCTGGCTGGTACGACTGCTGGAAAATTCCATCGACTCCTGGGGCTGCGGTACCTGCAGATCTGCAGGTGGTTAGGGGGTGGGCAGAGTTTGGCGGGTTTTTTTTGTCTGTGATCACGTTCTAAGGACTTGTGGTTGGGAGAATACGACGTTCTTCTAAGGTAGGACTAGATGAGGGTGGTATTGTTCGTGTTGGGGAAGTTGTCTAGTTGGTAGTTCCCTAAGATACTATTGTTACGGTGGCTGGATGATGGCAATTGGAGTAGGGAGATGAGGCAGACCTATGTTCTTACATACTATCTTGGGTTTTTGTGGCGTTTTTTAAAAATAGTCCCAACATATACATTCATTGTCAACTCGATGTCTAGACAGAACCAGTATTGACGGAATGTCTGCTCGATTTGTCTGAGAAAGTGATCGCGTCATGCAAATTTGATGGTATTTGTCAATATCCATGAAAATATAACGTTGATATGTAAGAGGGGAAATCAGCAGCATCTCCAATATCAAACCCGATTTACAGTCGGTAAGCATTGACAGATACAATCACTATTATGCGTTCGCAACAACTAACCAGGTACTTGGACTAGGTATCATGGTCTCAAGCCTAGCATGAAAGCATACGACAGCAGAAGACGCATCTACGACTGCACAAGTCCATTGGACACACGAAACACCTCATCCAGACAAAAGGAACAAGGAACTCTCAACTCTACCTACCTCAGATACGAAAACGACACAAACCCAGTCAATATGCACCAAACCCACCGTCTCCCATCCAGCCACAACAACGCAAAGACCAAGTCCAGTCCAGTCCAACCAGCCCATCCATCCAGGAACAGAGAACGGGGAAGCACCGCCGACACACCGCAGCAAACCGGACCTCTCCAATCCCTACCTTAAAAGATACGCATAATCCCACGCCGTCCATCAGACACGCATCCATGGCATGGACCGATATACCCCGCCGTGCATTTTCCAGAAACAGCAGAGGCTGACCGGTATCCATGTCGGAAGTCAAAAACTCCTCTTGCTTGCTTGGCCTTGCATAAGCGATGACCGAACCCTGTCCGCCCGGGGCTCCTGGGATGGTATTCCCTCCGCAGTGGGAGTTGCGAATCCCATTAATATCCCCGACGTTCGTCCGCCAAAACTCTAAACAGCTGCTGCATTCGGGAGTGGGTGTTTCAGATGCGTAACCTGCAGTGGGCGGATGGTCTGTGTGTCGGGTCCGTCTGGGTTCCGTCTGGCTTGGGTGGAGTTGCTGCTGGCTGGCTGATTGTGCTAGGTATATCTATCTGCAATAAGACAGTCGATAGTGGTGAATGCGTGCCCGGCAGGAGCACCATCCAAGTAAGACGCTTATCAGCGCATAATACTCTATAATAACTATAATCCTGGTCCACCGTACACAGCCCCGTGGCCCTGATCAGCCGGAGGATATACATACACCGGAGGGTATTAACCGAGGGTCGGGTCGGCATGTACGAGATGGACAGTTGACCTAGTGGCTAGCTAGTAGTATGCATATATCATTGTATACTACTACATCAACATCGATCTAGATCCAATGCAACGCCAAACCAACACCGCCCCTGGCACAGTACACTGCCCCGAGTGGACGTATTTACCCTGGGCGCGGTACTGGGATCCTTAGGTTCAAACTAGGTTAGGGGGTTAATTAATCCGAGACACGGTTGGCGATTTCTATTTGCACCGTTGTCGTTTTGTAGTAGAGTCGGTAGGTAGGTAGGTAGTCTACAGATATTGTGGTCTCTGCATGTGACGTAAATATCGAGAGATGGTCAACAGTGCAGGATATACTCCGTATCCATTCATATATTATACTTTAAAACCTCAATCAAACGAGTGGTGTACAGTGTTCCAGTCCAAAACAGACGCCCAGCCAAGACGATGATGCATCCGCGACGGAACCGATGCCGTGTTAAGAGCCGGTGAGTGTCGTAGGATCTACCTCTTTACGGGCGATCCTGGCCGTTAGCTAGGTGGTAGTTAGTCGGTACGGTAGGGACGTAGGTAGTACTCCGTCGTAGCAATAAGTGGTCGATGATAAGTATCAATATTGGGTAGTATCTTATTTACCCATTATTATCCTCCATATTTATCCATTGACGAACGACAGTCGTACTCTACACACAGACGTCAATAACAATCTATCTACCTATCTAGAAATATTCCGTAGTCCGTACAGAGGTGCAAGGTACAACCAATGCCTAGGTACAGTACCACCTACCATGTCCTAGATCTACCCTAGTCACCTACCACCTAATATCTACATCTACATCTACATCTATACTATATCTATCCTATATCACCATCTACTATAACCCAAATAACCACCCAAAACACAAAAGAGCCCTCCAACCCGACGATCCCTTGATCCGATCAGCCGCCCCCGGCTAATAGTACCCAAACCAATTCCCATCCTCAAACATCAATCAAACATCGACCAAACAGATTCAACACGTCCTCCGACTCGGCGTCCTCGGGGAGTAAATAACGTAACTACCACCTTACTTACTTAATACTTATAGTAGAGTAGAGTATAGTATAGTATAGTATCCTACTATGTAACTCCTCTTATTCCCCGGTTCCGGGCAACTTCAATCTCGTCCCCTTTAACCTTTTCGGGTATGTATAGCGAGCGGTCTTATACCCCTCTTTCTTCCGTCCTTCTTCCCTAGTCAACTAAGAGGTATCTTCATTCCTTCGTCTTTTGATTTTGATTGATTTTTTTTCTTCTTTTTTTTTGGCTTTGTCAGGATGTAGTAATGACTACCTGTAGTTAACTAAGGTAGTTATTTACTTACTCCGCGGATGGATGATAGATGGTGCAGTATACCTACCTACGTACCTACCTTCTTACGTGTTTACTTCACTGTTTACGATATTATTTATTCGACCTCGGTTACTACCGGTGGATCTTGGATATATATATACCAAACTATATATATACTCGGATATTTCCCACATATTTACTCATTTGCCCACTCTACGGCCCCCATCTAGGTATTAACAGCCTAAGTCTGAGTCTGAGTCTAAGTAATGGTTAATAAGTAGTAGGAGGTAAGTAGGAGGTAAGTATAGACTCAGTCAGGAACCCCATCCATCCATCATCCACCCACTACCTAAGACGGAGTGAAGACGGAGAAAAAGCCGTGTTGGTTCGAACGGAGTCGGACTCCGTTTTACTTAACTTTTCTTTTTCTTTTTTCTTCGTTATTTTATTTTATTTATTTATTTTACGTTACTGTTATCAATGGATAAAATCAAATAAATAAATAGAATAGAATAGAATAGAGTATTCTTGTTATTCTATTCTATTATTTTGTGTTATTCAATTTTCCTATTCTTCCTCAGTAGGTAGGTAGCTGCTTGTATTTACCTACCTTTGGTATTCGGGGATTGGGATTGATTGCCAGGTTCCTGGTGGTTGTTGACTTACTTACTATACTAAGTTGTTGTTTGTGGAGGATTGAGTGATTGATGGCAGCAGGAGGAGGAAGAGGTCGTTGATATTGATGATTCGTAGAGTTATGAAAAGTTGTAAAGAGTTTGTTACCCCTACTGCAAAATATGAAGAGTCAAAAATAACCTGATGTGAGAAATACCCCAAGTCAGTCAAGTCTCATGTCTTCCAATCCCAGGGTACATTCTACCCAACCTAACCCAACGTATAATACCTGCTATTGTGGAGAGGTTCCTGTGATAGATAGCCAAAGGCGCATGTACACTAGACTGTACGGATGGATAGGGAGGGTCACTACAATGCTACAATAAAAATCACATGGTATCATTACAATCAGCTGCAAACATTGATTTGCTCAGCTACATTTTTCAATAACCCTATCTCATCACTAACCGTAACCCGACGCAACAGAGAAAGAAACACCCGCTTAATCCTGGTGGATGGTAGCGATGAACTCCTTGGAGGCAGAGCCCTCGGAGCTACCGGCAGCCTTCTGGCCGAGCTTCTCCTTGGAGAAGGCCGCAGCGTAGGGGTTGAGACGGAGCATGACCTGCTTGTTGCGGAGAGGGTTCTTCTTCTGGACGACGGCGCGCTTGGTGCGGGCCTCACCCTTGGGGGCGCGGAGCACGGACTGGACCTCGGAGGAGTTGATCAGACGGGTGAGGTCGGCGTTGGCGACCAGGTTGGAGGGCAGGTAGAAGTCCTTCTTGAGGGCGGACGGGGTGGTGGTGGTGCCGTAGATCTGGTCGAGGGCCTGGAAGGCGGAGGAGGTCCAGACGATGAAGCGGCCGAGGTGACCGCCGGGGGCGAGCTGGAGCAGGTTCAGGGCGAAGACGTCGCAGGTCTCAACGCCGGGGATGTTGCGGAAGGCGCGGACGAGCTCCTTGCCGTCGGTCTCGGGGTTGTAGACGACCAGGGGGCCGCGGCGCTGGCGGTGGCGGCGGTTACGCAGCTTACCCTTACCGGCGCGGGTCTTCTTGGACTTGTTGACCTTGACCAGCTCGGCGCCGGCGCCAAGGGCCTGCAGGAGGGCAACGGCGGCCTTGGTCTTGGTGAGGGCGGCACCCTCGAAGGTCTTGGACTCAACGACCAGGGGGACCTCGGGGACGTTGGCGACGCGGTGACCGCGGGCGAACAGGAGCGAGGGGACGGAAGAAGCGGCCAGAGCGGAGGCGGTAGCGAAGCGTCTGTGACAGTCAACACTTGACTTCCTCTCAAATCTCTGTAGGTAAGATATAATACCTCTGGTTCACGTTGACCTTCTGGTGCCACTTGCGCCACACCTTGGTGGGAGCGAACATGCGACCGGAACGGCACTGGTTACCGAAGGCAGCCTGACCGGCACGGTGAGTACCACCACCGGAGACACGGGGGATACGAGCGACAGCGCGACCTTCAAAACAGTCAATATATCAATCCCAATCCACGGCTTCCAAATCTAACAATTGTAGACATACCGGTACCCCAAGACTCAGCAGAGGTCTGTTCACCAGCCTTCTCGCTCACAGCGTAGGGCTGACGCTTGTTCTTGGCCATGCCGGTGTGCACCTGCCTGTAAACCCATTAGCCATCTCCATCTCCCTTCAATTCCCTCCCATTCTGCCCATTTTCATCGAATCCCCCGGCGACGAAAGACGTACTGGACAATATCCGGACGGATAGGCGCATTGAAAACAGCCGGCAGGGTAGCGGTAGCCCCGCTGGGCTTACCCTCAGCCGTGGCGATAGAGACGGTAGGACGAGACGCCATTGTTGTCGACGGGTGTGAGGGTGGTCGTTGTCGTCGTTATTCGAGGATTGAAGATCGAAGCTCTCACCAGGTGCGGGTGCGAAATTTTTCGCCTAGTGTTGGCATGGTGGGTTCGGGAGTGCCCTAAGCCCTGATTACCAGTTTGGGTTAGGCTGTTAAATGAGCCTGAGGTATATTTCTTGGCATTTGTCTCGCTTATGTAATACGGTACTGACCGCCTTTCTCGTTTGTACACTATCCATCCACCTCATACTCGGTTGACAGACAACACCCCCTGCCTGCATGGACAGACTTTAGACGATGTCGACTGCTGGCTTATGGTAGATCCATCTACGTGCAAGTTCTGCAAGTACTGGCGGAAAATAAACCCGACACGTTTAAAAATTGTACTTGCAGCCTATAGAACCTACAGACATACATCTACAGAGACAGCACTTTATAATGTTCACTCCAGATCTATTCTCTTCCTTCTCACCCCAAGACCACACGGCTAGATAAAAATGTACATACAGAAGAGAATGCAATTCAAGAAAACTCCCTCACAAAGCCGGCCAAATGCCCCGCGACAGGAAATGAAATCAGAACGTCGTCAAAAAGGCCAAAGAGACTCCTCTCTCCCCGGCCCCTCGTTCCCGACCGGCGGGAGAGAGAGAGAGGCGGGAAGGGGAGAGACAGAGGACGCGCTTAGGCGTGGTGACCTCCATGAGCACGTCGGGCGTGGCGCATGGCGGAGAGCATCCGGGGCTTGAGGGCCGAGACGGCGAGGTTCTGCGTCTGGCCGGGCTGGCACTGGGTGCCGGCGGCCATGGGCTGCACTTCCGACCACTGGCCGGCAGCGCAGCGCTGGAAGGAGGAGCCGTCGACGCAGTTCCAGAGACCCTCCTCGTCGCAGGCGCCGGTCTGGCCGCCCGTGGCGCCGGAGCTCGAGCCGGAGCTCTCGGTGGGGGGAGTCGTGGCGGAAGGCTCAGGCTCGGCGGGAGCGGGAGCGGTAGGGGTGTTCTGGGCGGCAGGAGGGTCGGTGGGAGCGAAGACACCAGGAGCGGGGGTCTCCGTCGCACCGCTGCTAGACTGAGTGGGCTCGGGAGCGCTGCTGGAGCTGGAGTCGGAGCCACTGCTGGAGCCACCGGAGCTGGAGCCAGGGGTGTTGCCGGCGCCACCGAAGGAAGGAGTTCCGGTGCAGGCCTCGTCGCCCTCGGCGGCGAGGTTGCTAGCGTCGCCGGCAAAGTCGACATATTCACCGGGGTTAGGGAAGCGGATGTCGACGCTCTCCTTGGTGGTGCAGCCGTTGATGTTGGCGACGAACATGGGGGGGAAGTTGGGGGAGCGCTTCTCAACGTCGCGCTTCTCCTCGACATCGCGCTTGGACGAGCTGCCGCCCTCGACGGTGATGGGGGCGCAGTTCATGTACATCTCACGGTTGCCGACGCGGTTGAACCAGGTCCAGGCGAGGGTGTACTTGCCGGGGTCGATACCCTCAGGGATCTTGTAGTTCAAGGTGCTTTGCGGGCTGGAGCCGCCCTCGGGGAGGTTGCCCTCGACGTTGACGGGGCAGCCACCCTCGATGGACTTGATGACCATCCACTCGGAGTCCTTGGTGGGCTTGAGGTCCTTGGTCAGACTGACCTGGCAGGAACCACCGCCGTGGACGGCCGTGCCGGTGAAGCTCAGGGGCATGGTCTGGCCGATCTTGGCGACAGTCTCCTCATCGGCGGCATCGTAGACACCGCTGCGCTGCTTGCAGGGGAAGTCGCTGCCATCGGCCAGCAAAGGCGAGTTGTTGAGGGTGGCCTTGCCATAGGGAGCGGGCTGGGCCATGATCATGTGAGCGTTGACGGCGGAAGCGCCGAGCAGAACGGCAAGACCAGTCTTGTAGAACATTCTGCCTGTATTTTTTTTGTTGTTTTTTTTGGTGCAGATGGATAGATTCGCTGAGAAACGAGAAACTGTTTGACAGTTCAAGAGAGCGAGATGTCAAATTCTGATCGTACCAGACGGATCAGAGAAAGGACTGTAGAATGGCTGAGCAAGGGCTAGTAGGGAAGAAGTTAGCATATCGGTTGAAAGAGATCTGGAGATGGTTGCGAGGCTATATAGTCCCGGAACCTGAATGAGACGACGACCCATCGGACGGACGATCTAGATCACACAACAAAGAATTGAGAGGACAATACCTTTATTGTTCCAAGGACAGTCTCAATGAATGAGTGACTGTTGATTGTCTGGGGCACGTTCTTTGTTGTCTCTGACACAAGTCGTGACAAGGCGTAACAATGAAGATGGCAAGGAATGGACAATAGGCACGATGACTTGAACAGCCAAGCAAAAGGAATGAAGCAAAAAAGGGTCAACAGGAACTGGCCTGTACCGAGTCAAACAGCAAAAAGCGAACCTACAAGAAGGACTGAAACGCACCAGCGTGGATGGGAAGAAGGAAGGTAAAGGAAGCGCCGAGGATTGGCAGCGGGGAGGTTGGGGTTATATAGAGTCAGGGGCCCTACATTATGGATTATTTTATTTTTTTATTTCGTACGCTTTACCGAGGAGAGAAAAAGAATCCAAAGCCAAATTGAATTTTTTTCGAACTATAAAAAATAAAACATTAAAAAAAATAAAATAAAAAAAATAAGGAGATGCAGGGAGGTGTGTGTGGAGAGGGGGAAGTGACAGCAGCGACGAGAGTGATGGATCCCCGATGGACCATTCACCAGGCAGACCCAGCAGGACAATGCTTGTATGGATTCTAGTCTGGTGAGGTGAAACCGCTAACAGAGGATCCATACCGGACGTAGATATCACGAGTTTATTTATATAATTTTTATATGGGTTTTCGTATTGAGATTGACTCCGGGTATCCTTTGATTTATTCTACCGTCCCTTTCCGAATTATTCTTTCGTTTCTCTGCTCCTTTTCCTCCGTGCGATTCCAATTCTACACCACTCTCTCCTGTTAGGGTGTCACTGATAGACCGATATTCATCGCTAGGTGCCTCGTCTCGAGGACGTACTAGAGGGATACCGCAAGGGATTGGCTGATCCAGGCTCGATTGGCGCCGCGGACGGCATCCTCAGCGGATCCACCGCCAATCAGGGATGCATTGCCACGCTGGTCCGAGGAATTGCAATCGTGGGTATTCAGTTGAAATAAAATTAAAAATAAATGATAATAATAATAACAATAATAATACGAATCAGAAAAAATCAAGAAGGAAAAAGAAAAAATTTGTTCAGGCACAAGGAAAGAATGAGATCCATCAAGGTTACAATCTATCCCGACGAGAAGAATGTTACCATCCGCCCCATACCCTCTGATCACCCACACGCTAACCATCCTCCAGAGTATAATTTCCACTCGAATACGTATCATCCGGTACAGGAAATGTCCCCGCCAGCTGGACCAACAGGGTGAAGACGAAGGCGAAGGCGAGTCAGGCAAGTCCACCGTTAGGCCTCCCCGCCTGGCTCTGGCCTTCTGGCCCTCTGGGCCCCTCCTCTGGTCCCTCTGGCCCCAAATGTGGTGGCCAAATCGCACTCGTATGATACGAATCATAGGTCCGCCCCATAGGGACGCCAGTATGAGGCGTCTCGTCGTTTTGAAGAAGAACGTTGCTGCATACCGGCCCCCCCATCGAATCCCGCCCGTACTCGTAATAATGGCTTAAATTCCCCGACGGGACCCGGGATCTGTGGCGAAGGCCGTAAAATGCAAGACATGGGCAAGACTCAGCCACCCGGATTGTGTACATCCAGGCACAGAGCCCGGTGCGTTCAAAATAGAAGTAAGTCAGTCTGGTTCCTGTAAGGGACGGGGACTGCGGTTGGGAATCAAGGGACGGCCTGTAAGGTACACACCGACGCAGACACGTACCTCATACTGCGTCGGTGTTTAGGTTATACTTTCTTTCCGCTATGTTGGACGGATGGATGGATGTCTTCCAGCCTCTCGCTGGCTGTGGTTCCGTTCGGATCTCTCCGCGCTGTAACCAGGGGGAGTCGGACAATGGCGAAGGCCTGGAACGGAACCGAGGGTTGGTTGACCGGTTGAGCGGATGGTGGGGAACCCTGTACCTGTTCAAACCTTCCTATACAATGGCATTCAGAATGATTATTGATATGTCTACCTCGCATCTCCTCCATATCTGTATCTAATTACATGACTACCATGTGAACACAACGCACACAATCCAATGCAAAGAAAGAAAGAAGAAAGAAAGAAAGAAAGAAGAATAAATGAATGTGAACGCCATGGTAGCATCCAATCCAACCCCAACGCCACGCTCCACTCCACAAAACTACGCCGTCGACGCCACCAACCAGAACCCAGATAGCAAGGAAGAAAAAACTCGATCGGCCCTCCGTGGCTGTTGTTTCAGGTTGATTTCTCGTCCCATTGTTTGGACCCCGCATCGGAGCCTCCTATAAGATGAATCGAAATGGACCAGGTGCCGAAGGGAAAGGCGGCAACTGCTCGACCTATCAGCTCCACAGGGGGCCTGAATCGGCGGTTTTCGCCTCCACAAATGAGCCATGATTTGTTCAGCCCCCGACCGTTAGTGACCTTGGTTTTGCAGACGGGACCTGACCTGCTGTCCCGTCATCTCGTTTCCTGGATGGTGATTTGTTTGGCTCGTTGGGCTGGTGCGTGGCTCGTCTGGGAGGGTTATTGGCTGGACGGCTGGCACTGGCACTCCCGTAATTAATTTGGTTTATAGTAGGTCGGTCCCTTGGGAGCTGAGTGCGGAGGAGATTTCCTCTATCGTCGATATTGGGTCGTATTATGCGGGAGGACAGTAATGAAAGGAAATGAACGACCGATCCGCTAGAGAAGGAAATTTCCGCCATTTCTCAGCGCCCTGGTTATAAGATACATCAATATACAATAACAAGAAGTCAATGAATGAAAAATTCTACTCGCACATATAGGTACATGCACAATGAGGTAATCCCACTAACAAAACAGGGTTTGCCCCATTCAAAAAGATAGGTAAAATCCAGCCCGAGTCGATCGGTGTAGCCGCCGGTGTGGGCTGGAATCACCAGTGATGCATCGATCGCCACGATCGAATCATGATCTCATTCGGCACTGACTAGGCACCACCTTCGTAGAGAGATTCAGATTCGGTCGAACAGTACCCACAGAACTGTCCAGAAATGTGATCCACCACACCGAGAGTCGAGTCTGTAACGAACAGGAAGAGTCCAGCCAAGTCTCTGCCATGGTGCATGTGTTCGCGTTTGATAGGTTTCAGGTTTCATACCAGGTAGGTACCTTACACATGTGTAGGTGTGTATGGAGTGCATTATACATATACACAACTGGGTTTAGACACTTCTGGCTTTCTGATGAGGTTTAGGTTCCTGTTGTGGTTTTGACCTCTAGTAGATGGCGAGAATGCGGTCGCCTACTCCCCGCCCAGTGAAGAAATATATAGCCGACTCGTCTATTCCTTTCTGTACATATCTCTATCTGACGACATGATCGATAAAATGAACAAGACATAGATAACTTGATAGATCGTGCCAAGTCTATAAAATAATGAGCTGTATGAAATTAAAACTCTGCAGAATACACAGTCATAGACACAGTCGTAGGGTTATACATATCAGCTGACACGTCATACCATTGCAATCACAGCGCCCACCACCATTCCATCACTTAATACTCCCAGCATTAAACACTCTACATGACCAGTTTAATCCAAGTATATACCACAGACAATCTATACCCTCTTACATCCCCCAACCAACTACATCCTACATACAACCCACGTTCTGAGTATATCCCAACACAACACGACACAGATGCCTACCATCCATACACCTAGATAGAACCCCGCCCAGCTGAGACCTATAGTGGCACAAAGCCATACATCCATCCATATATATGTACTATCTCGATATAGGCCCACCACGCACATTGCCCATGTCCTGCGTACTTCAGCGCACGCCTATCCTATTCTCCCCCACCCAATCCAATCCAATCCACTCCAAGGTGGCTGGGAGGAGGAGGTGGTGGTGGGGTTGGGCTCAGTACTTGCGTAGCAGCAGCCCCTCCAGCTCCATCTCACTACTTGGGGCGAACCGCGCTCACCGGCTATCCCAGCAGGTACGGAGTACGTCTACAGCGTTCGAACCACTGCGGGGGCCGTACAATCGGTGGATCCACACACACATCGTCCACGCAGGTTATGTTGTGTTATCGCATCGCGTCGAGGTAATACGTAAGGCACATTCGTGTCAACCGGGCCGGTGGATCTTGGGCTAGAAGATTTGCCTCTGCGAGAACGCCACACGGTTTGGATATACCGATTTTACCTGTAGGGTAGAGTAGAAGTCCATGCTCTGAGTAAGATGTAGGTAGGAAAAGAGTACGATTTAACATAACTATCCTTTCCGTATTAGTAAGGAATCTTTATCCGAGGGCTTATCCATCATGCATAAACCACCACCATCTTGTACACCTAAGGTATCAATCAATGACAACAAAAAGCCAAAGCCAAAGCCAAAGCCTCTGACGAACATAAAACGTAAAACCGGCAAAGGCGCAGTAAAAAGACAGTCTGCTTAACTGATAATACTCGGTTCTGTTATTGTGTTCCATATTGAGCCATCATGGCCTAAAGGCCGATTCTATTCCCACTTTTTGGTACGTAGAGTATGGAAATGCTCTATACGCTCTAGACTGATACTTGTCTTAGTACTAGAAAAAATTTTGTTTCTTTTGATTTCCAGATTATGGAATAAAAATGAAAAGTGCTAAATGAATGGTCAATTATTTTCATGTACTACATACTACATGGTTGCCAGGTCGTCCACGAGAGACCTGTTCCAGTCTAGTTTGAGGCGCGCAAAACGGCCCACTCCAAGGACGCAAGGGGACAGACAGACAATGAGCACGCGACTTCTAATTCGGTAGTTAGTTATCTACACTGCCTGCTACCATAATATATACACATGGATGCCTTCTATCCCCCCGGTAAAATACACATGAATGGCCAGCCATCCATCCATCCAAAACAACCCGCCGAAAGCACACCCCTCGCGCTAGGGGTTCAGCCGAACAATGGAAGTAACATAACATAACACAATGTCTATCACATGGCAAGTCCGTTCCATCCCTTGGGGATTTGGCGTCAAACATTCGGTTTCCGACTGAGCGTATGGCCTGATGCGATGGGATTGGTGGGCTCATGGTAGGTAGGGTGCAGTGCCTCGTTAAGATGGATCGTGTTGGGTTTCAGACTGTGTTTCTGGTCGGGGATCCGTTCGAGGGCGCAGTGGATGAGTCGAGTCACTGGTTGGGATTGGAAGGGGCGGTTAGCCTTGTCGTTGGACTGTCGCGTGGTGCTGAAATGAGGATACTGCCGTGGTTGGACTTGTGGTGTTGGTGATGTTGGGGTGTGAGAGTTTGTAGATGTCGCACGTGGGATACTTCATCCTGGGCTGTTGATGAAACACCTGCGCTATGCATCCGGTAGCACAGTCACTACAGGTAGCTCTGCCATGCTGCTGTCAGGCAGTCGAGTCGAGTCGAGTCCATCGAGTCCGGCGCCAACCTAAACATCAACCCCAAAGCGTAGTATCCTGCACTGTATCACCTCTTCCCCTTCTTCTTCCCCTTCTCCTGACCACCACCAGTAGTCCCCTCCCCAGCAAACCCCCCCTTGACCAACGCATCGCGCCCAGCAGCATTGATAATGCGAAACCGATCCGGCCCCAGATGAATCCCGCCGTACCATCGCGTCACCACAACCACCACGTCCCACACATCCATCAGCTGCATCAGATGCAGCAGCCGCCCCCCAGCAGCCGCCTCCCCGTCGTCATCGCAGTCCTGCACGACCATCACCTCACCGGTATCACCCTTGCCGCCGCCGCCCGCCCGCATCTCCTTCACACGCCACGCGCTGATATTATGCGTCGCGGCAGCGACTTTCTTTTCCGTCGCTAGCAGGTGGTCGATGCAGGCTTGGGCGTGTGCGCCGCTGTGGACGCGGGCTGCGCGCGCCACGAAGACGGATTTCTTCTCAGATATTACGTCGGAGAGGGTCCATTGCGGTGGGGGGTGGGCTCCGTTGGCTGGTTCTTCCGCGTCCTTGTCCCTCCCCTCCCCCTCCTCCTCCCCATCCTCTTCTGCTTCTTGTTGATCGTGGTTATTGGTGTCGGCATCCTCGCCGATGCGCAGTTCCCGGAAGGCGTCGCTGGCTTCGCTGATGAGGTCAAACAGACAGACCGCGCCCGGGTGGTGCACGCGGGCGAGCACCTCGTGCAGCGCGTCGACGGCGAGTTGGCCCTGGCCGCGGGCGGCGGTCGATGCGGTGCCCAGGATGCGCGGCGCGGTGTCGGGGTATGTGGTGTCGCAGGCGAGGAGGAAGGAGAGGTGGGGGTGGTCGGGGAGTTGGAGGCGGAGGGTTGTCGCGGTGGGTTGTTGCGCTGTCGGCGTTGCTGTGGAGGTGGTGGTTGGGACGAGGGTGTCGGGGTCGTAGATGGCGTTTATGGCTTCGATTTCTTCGACGAGGTCGCTGTTTTCCGACATGTTGGGTGTAGTTCGTTGTTAGTGGGTTGTAATATGCTGTGGTGGTGGAATTGACTGTTGAATGGATTGTGGATGTCGCTGCTTCGGGTGGAAAAACTTTCGGTCGCTGTTTGGCTGTCACTATCCGATTGTCACCGAGTTGACGTTCACACTGGAAGAATGCTTGCTGACTTTGGTGACATGATTGATGTCTCCCAGAAAAGTAACAAACGACGACTATCATGTCTATATTCCCCTCACTGTCACGTGAATCTTTATCTCTGTCTATTCAACAATATGGCTCTCCAAGACTGACATATTGATAGTCCAGTAATCCGGAGTTGGAAATATAATAGTTGATATTCTCCTTTATGTCCAATGGTTTCTTTACTGATTATCCAGTTTCAATATCTTCTAGTCATGGATATCCGCCATCACGCTCAATTCGCTTCTGCCGCCACTGGCTTGGGTTCTTGTCAGTAAGAGGTGCTGCTCCAGTATGCCGACTGATCCAAATGGATGGCAAAAGAGTCTGCCCTGATCGAGTCTACTTGCACTATTAACCCAAACCCCTACTACCTCGGAGAGCTACACACCATCTCAGACTGGGACTGTGGACAGCATATTTGCCAAGCAAGTCTGGGCTGACCAGGATCCCATCTCCATGCTGGTACTATCGAAGCTTGAACATGGATGGACAAGACCTGGGTCTGGATGTCAGCTCCCAGCCAATGTTCAGCTCGAGTCGATGAGCTCTGGTCTGATCGTCCTCCATCCATGGCTTCAGATCAATCAGATGTGTCCTCCACCACACCCCGTCCTCGCCACCCAACTCTATCATCATATTACGTCTCCAGTCCTGTGACGACTCCGCAGGCCTGTATTGCCACCTGGAGGTCTTATTTGTATATATCGCCTGGCTACCTACTAGCTTTCTATTACTCGACCATATCCTATCCACCCACAAACAGACAGACCAACAGACAGACACAGACACATCGCAGACAGAACAAAATGTTCCAGGCACTCCTCGCTCGCTCCAGACAGCAGCTCATCAACCTCCGAAACAAACTCCAGCCGGTACGTCTCCCTCAAGGGAATGAAATCCCTGACCCAAACCAACAGCAGCAGCCCCCCGAAAGACGACGCCCCACCTCTGGCCACATCCCCGTCTCCTCGCTGCGCTACCAGTTACCCGCCTGGGTGACCGCCGGGGGCGGCATGTACGCGACGCTGCACGGGGTGTATCTGATGATGCGGGCGTTCCGGAATTTGAAATACATCAAGTAGTTTTAGCTGAGAAATTGGAATCGGGCGTTTTGGTTGGATCTTGCGGTTGTAATCTGTGTAATATCTATCAGTGTGGTTAAGCCAATCTATGGACAGCTCGTGTGGCGACGGACGAACCACGGTCGAATCGGCCATGCGCTCGCTGTCAGGGTCTGGATTCGATCTTCTAGAGAGGGTTGTTTGTGGGGTAGGGAGAGCTCAGCGGCGAAGTATGTTGCATGGTGACGTCAACATGTTTTGTCCTGTACGCCCGTGGTATAATATATAGATAGACAGATAGCTAGCTCTACCCGGCTAGACTTGCTCAAAAACAAATACCTGAATAAGAAAGCGAAAAAGAAAAAGAACAAGAACTACAGATATTGACATACCGTGAAAATGATGATGACAAGAACCTCCTCCCTAGCCAGGGGGGTCAGAATCAACCCACCCAGACCATCTTCATCATCATCTTCATCTTCATCTTCATATTCACCTCTCCTCTCCACCATCCTCCGCCGCACATACGCCGCGCCATCCATGCCCCGACCCGACCCCCCCATCAACAACGGCCCTCTCTTCCGCAATAGTCTCTCCAAACGATACAACCAACCTCTCAGCCAACCATCACGACAAGAAATCCCAAAACACTCCTCTCCTCCGCCCCCTCCATCTCCCCAACCACAACCAGAACCACAGGCAACAGAAACAGCAACAGCAACAACCCCCCAACCCCCCACCCCCCACCCCATCTGGCGCACCACCCCCCTCCAAAACGCCTCCAACGCAGCCATCCTAAGCCTCATCTACGACCGCCAAGCGCTGCACCCCTCCCCAGCGGAGACCGCCCAATTCGGCACCGACGACCAAGTAGCGCAGCA
Source organism: Aspergillus neotritici (assembly GCA_023619815.1). NCBI lineage: Eukaryota > Fungi > Ascomycota > Eurotiomycetes > Eurotiales > Aspergillaceae > Aspergillus > Aspergillus neotritici. The sequence goes on along the minus strand of JALZYL010000035.1, from coordinate 81,196 downwards.
TGCCTCATCCTTCGACCCGAGCATCACGGCGCCAGAGCGCGAGTTCCTCGTCCTCGACGAGGAGTGTCGCGTGGGCGGCGAGGCCGATCCCCTCCTTGTTAGTCCTGCCAATCGCGAGGTCAGTCGGCTGTTGAGTCCGACGGAGCTGGGGAGGGCGGTGCGCGGGGATGTGAAGATGGGGCCGAGTGCGCGTGGGTGGACGAGGAAGCATGGGGTTGTGAGGGTTAGGGCTGTGGAGGGGGATGTGGATGTTGATGTTGCGGGGGTTGGTGGGGGTGGTGGTGGTGGTGGAGGGAAGGTGAAGGTGAAGAGTGGGAGTGGGAGGGGGATGAGTGTTGGGGGGAGGGCGCTGGGCGTGGATCGGTATGAGAGGTTGTTGAGGGGGTTGAGGGAGGTGCAGAGGAGGGGGAGGTTGGGGAGGGAGGGTGGTTGAGGTAGTCTTTTGAGGTCTTTGCTGCTTTCTTTTTGAGTGTTTGGTTGGGTTGGTTAGGCGTTGGTATGGCGTTGGGGTTTATGGCATTGATGTGATATTGGGTATCTTGCATGGATATGATATGGATATGGGTATGATATGGATATGATATGGATATGGTATGGACAGAACATGGACATGACAGAACATGGACATGACAGAACATGGACATGAAACAATGTACCTATCAAGGTAAAATGCTCACAATCACAAATATCAATCAACCTATCAATCAGCATCCTTCTAACCCCTCCAAATCCTTCAACCGCCAAAAAGCCCTCATCCCATCCGTCACCCGCCTCGTAACACCCACCACCTCCTCCGCCGGCATAGCCGCAAAACACAACCGAAAGAACGCCGCCGCCCTCCCCAGGACCTCCTCCGAAGGCGCAAACAACGCCCCCGGCCCCAGCAGACACAGGAACGGCTCGCGCGTCAGCAGCACCCACAGCGCACGCGCGAGTCTTTCCACCGCATACCGCCCACGCAAGGGGTGGTTGTCCAGACGCACGCGGAGCCACACGAACATGCCGCCTGCAGGCCATGAGAAGTCGTACATGGGGATGCGCTCGATGCTTTCCCATTCACTGTCCTCCTCAATGTTGGAGTCGGAGTCGTCGTGCACGTCCACGCTCAGTATGTGTTTCCCTTCATCTAGCACCGTGCACATGTCCCGCATCCGGCGCTTGTAGCCCTCGCGCAGTCCCTCAAGCCAGCGTACCCAGCCGTCCATGTGCCAGCCTCTGCTGGTCCCGCCCGCCTGCTGGCCCAAGATCAACTCTGCGACCATCGCCTGCGTGAACCCCGAGGGCTGCTGCGTCGTTGTCTCCGTGATGCGCGTCAGACGCTCCACGACAGCCGGCTGGGCCGTGATCCATCCGAGGCGGCAGCCGGGAGCGATCGTCTTGGAGAAGGTGTCGAGGCGGACGACGCGGCCGTCTGTGTCGAGCGAGAGATACGACGGGGTGAGGGAGTCGAGGAAGGCGTATCCGGATGAGATGGGTGGGCGTGGGGAGGGGGTGTCATACTGCAGGTTCCAGTAGGGGTCGTCTTCGATTATGACGATGTCGTATTGCTGACAGATGGCGTAGAGCTCTTGTTTGCGGGGGATGGACTGGGTGCTTCCTGTGGGGTTTTGGCCGATTCTATGGATATGATATATGTTAGATGAGGGTGGTCACATGGGTTGACGTGCCCTATCCTCCTAGGATGAATGACATCCTTCTTCCTCGAAGACCACGAACGAGAAAAAAAAAGGAGGAAACCTACGTAATGGTATACAGCAAATGCGGCCTCCTCCCCCTCCGCTCGTCCCAATTCTCCAACACGTCGGCCAGTCCACCCTTGCCGTGCGGTCTCAACCCCTGCGCGTCCAGCGCCACAGGAACGACATTCAGACCGTGCGGCTGCACCTCTTGGATGGCATTCATGTAGACGAACTCCTCGCAGAGGAGGCCCTGGCGGCGTGAGACGGGGTCCCGGCCAGGAATCCAGGGCTCGGAGAACAGGCTGATCGCCTTGGCGAACCCGTCGGTGGAGCCGCAGGTGAGGATGGTGTCGGGGCCGTTGGCGTAGGGGACGTGCGGGTGGAGGTGGTCGCGGGTGAAGCGGCGGACGAATGATGCCATTGGCGGGAGGCCCTCTGCGGTGCCATATTGAAGGGCGGACGCGAGGTCGATCTTGTTCTGGGGGTCGGGGGTGGTGCTCTCTTTGGGGATGAGGATGCGGTGGGTGGGTTCAGCGCTGGTAGAGGAGGAGGAGGTGGTGGTGTTGGGGAAGCGCTGGGGACGGGCGGCTTTGGCTTCGAAGGTGTCGTAGGGGAAGTAGGAGGCGTTGGGGAGGCCTGTGATTGTTTTTTAGGGATGAGTTGGCTGGATAGGAGAGAGGAGGGAAATACCGCCCGCTAGATTGGCGATGCCGGGGATGAAGAAGTACTTGTACAGGTCTTTGATGTTGCTGGGTTCGCGTCGTTTGGCGGTTGTGGAGAAATAATGGGAAAGGTCTTTGGGGGGTGATAGAGACATGGTTTATCAATTTCCAATTGTGTTCCTATCCTGTCTAGCTCGTGCAACTGGTATCTGTTATTGATTCATTCTGGGGACGCTAGACATATATAAGTACACCACCAGATGACAATCAAGATAACGTTGCTTGATAAGCAATCCGTCGGAGTCGGATCCAGTCTAGTTTCAGGATCATCCACATCATTGGCAGTTGAACGGCTCTTCGCCTGATCCGATCCTTTCTGGGTAGTGGAGACCGGAGGGGCCGAATTGGACGAGGCGTTGACATGGCATCCATGGTTCGTTCATCCACTCTGGTCATGGAGTTAAACTCTGTGCTACTGGCAACTCCTTGTTCTTGGTGGATTAAGAGGATCGAATACACATCTTTGTCCTAAATAACCAGGTAATTAGCAATGTGTCCCCTCTCTGTCTCTGTCATAGGTATTCTCCCACGAAGCCCTAATTCACTAGGGTAACGCTTGTCGTTAGTCAGGACCGTTAGATGAGGATCATCCGTATGATGTCAGTCCAATATAGGATCACGATCAACCATCTGGGGACCCCACTGGATGTCTGAGATGGGATCATTTAGACATCTATTCCAGTATCTCATTTAAACAACAAGATCTGTCCATCTATCTATACATACATACATATATATATATATATAAATGTTCCTGCCTGCCTGCCTAAGGTACAACGGCCAGGAACGATGACATAAGCACCGGTGATTGGCCACCACCGCCACCTGCCGATCTGTTCCGGTGACTCCAGTTCTTCCACTCTCACGTCTGCCTTCATCTCTTCTTCTCTTCTCTCACTCTCTCACATCTCACTTCTCACTTCTCATCCTCTCTTTATCCCTCGCTATTGTTATCCGTCATTGTCTCCGCGTCGGTCGTTTTCCGATGTCCTTGTCGTCTGTCCGTCAGTCGTCAAGGTCCCTCTCTCCCCACCTCTCGTTCGAACGTCGATCCCCACTCGTCTTCGTTGCGCCGTACTCGTCCTTCCAGATCTGATCAGATCGCCATACATCGACTTACAACTGGCGTAACCTCTCGTACAGCATGTTTGGTGAAGGCCCAGAGGATGGTGCCCGGGTGTACATCCCACCGTTGTTGGATTCTGAGACCCGTTCCACCGATGGCGACGCCGAGAATCTCCTCCGCCCAGATGACGAAGCCGGTCACTATCTTCCAGTATGGCTGATGGAGTCGCACAAGTCCTTCCGGTGGGGCTGGGTTCCCCTCCCCATTCGAAAGGCCGGTCGAGCCACCGCCAACTGGGTCAAGGGCCCCGATCCCCCGCATGATCTGCTCTTGAAGCCCTTGTTCCCCCGCCTCCAAGAGATGCCCGTTCGTCTCCTCGACCGCTTCTGCCCCAAACGAAAGCACAAGACCGTCTTGTTGTGTCTGCTCTATCTGGTGTGGTTCTTGCCCTGGACCATCATCCTGCTGCACTCGCGGTCCGGGGGTCATATCGAGGGCTATGGAACGCCCCAGACCCTGTCCTGTTCGACGAGTTTCTGGTAGGCATCTCATCACGGTCCCCCTTTGCGGATCCATCCGTACTGACCCGACAACAGGGAATCTGGCAATGAATGCGGTCTCAATGGAAATGACTGTCGACCCTTTTCCGCCGCTTCCATCCCCTTCCGGTGCCCGGCGAACTGCCGAGACGCCAAGCTGGGCGAGTTCTATACCGTGGGCAACCAGACCTACAGCTACCAGGGCCTGGTCGTGGGCGGACCCCAGCCAGATTCCGAGGAACCCGGGGTCTACCGGGCCGACAGCTTTGTCTGTCAGGCGGCCATCCACGCCGGCGTCATCACGAACCGCGTTGGCGGCTGTGGCGTGATCAAGCTCGATGGGGCCGCGCACTCGTTCCCCGCCTCGGAGCGTAACGGCATCAAGTCCGTCGGCTTCCCATCCACCTTCCCCAAGTCGTTTAGTTTCGTGTCGCTCTCCGACTCGCAGGAGACCTGTCCGCAGGATCCCCGCTGGCCACTGCTGGGCATCACGATCGGGGCCGTCGCGACCCTGTGGTTCTTCAGCACCTCCCCTGCCGTCCTCTTCTTCAGCACGTTCTTCATGATCTTCTGCCAGACCGGCCTGGTGTCGGACCCGCCGTCGTATCCCATGCTGGCCGACCTGGTGTCGACCCTGCTGTCGCGGCTGCTGCCGGCGTCGTTCGTGGCCTACGTGTTGTACAAGTACTGCGCTCGGCCGCTCCTGACTCCGCTGTCCGCACCCAGCTACCAGCTGACCAAGGCCTTCCTCTACGTCCCGCCCATCTTCATCGGGGCCCTGAACAACTACACCTTCGCGCGCCTGATCCCCCTCGAGCGTTTGACCCCCTATGACATCCAGCAACAACCGGGAGCGAAGCTCGCGCTGGCGCTGGTAATCCCAACGGTGGTCACCATCATCCTGAGCCAGGCCTGGCAGATCCGTCAGGGTGGAGTGATGCCGCACTACCTCAAGATCTACGGCACGATGGCCCTGATCTTGCTGATCCTGCTCCCGCTTCCGGGCCTCCGCCTGCGCATCCACCATTACATCCTCGCCATCCTGCTGATGCCCGGGACCGCCATCCCCACGCGCCCGTCGCTGATCTACCAGGGTCTGCTACTGGGCCTCTTCATCAACGGCATCGCGCGCTGGGGCTTCGCCTCGATCATCGAGACGCCCGCCGCGCTGGGCGAGCTGGCCCCGGGCGCGGGTGGGTCGCACGGCTGGTGGGGTAGCACGTACCCCAACATCACGGACGCGTCCGTCAACATCACACTGCCGGAGTCGGGGTCGCACGAGGCCTTCCACGGCAATGGCAACATCACTTTCACCCTGTGGGAGAAGGAACGGATGGGCGATCTGGGCGTCGACGGGGTGTCCGTCCTGGTCAACGACGTCGAGCGCTGGCGCGGCTATCTGGACGAGGACCCGGAGGGCGAGTTCACCTGGCACCGACACGGCCACAGCGGCCTGGAGCTGCAGCATCAGCCGGTGATTGAGAGTGACTATGAGCTGAACGAGGTTGAGTCGGACGACGACGACCTCAAGCCGGACGTCCTGTTCTTCCGCTTTGCGTTCCTGCGGGGCGCCGAGGCCGGCAAGTACAGCGGGGCTGGCGTGTGGCTGCAAGAGGGAGAGTGGATATCCCCGCCGTCACCGTAGATTTTTGGCTTTTGTTTCGTCTTTGTTATATATTTTTGTGTTTAGACCGGTATACAGGGTTGGATGCGGACATGCTGTGCCGGGTGGATGTGATTAGGATAGGTTAGGGTAGGGTAGGTGTTAGGATGAGGCGTTTGAATTGGATTGATTGAATATGAATTTATCTTTCATTTATGGAGTAGTGTATCCACCCTACATAGTACCTCCCTTCCTTACTCTTACTACTCCTATTTGCATATTTGCACAACTGGATATATCATACCCAATAAATATACAATACACAATACGCAATACCAACAAGACAGATTTAACCTCTATGATCTATCTAGCTATCTAATATACATACAGCAATACAATAAATAGCCGGAACCTCCCTACTCCTACTCTACTCTTACTCCCACTCCCACTACCTAGTACCTACCCAGGCAGTAAGAGGTACCTCGGTCCTAAACTAAACAATCTATCTAACCCAAAGAAAAGAACCAACTAATGTCTAGGTAGTCTACTACCCCTCCTCCTCCTCTATCTACTCTAATACTACTAGACTCCTAACTCCTAACTCCTAACTCCTAGTCCAGTCCAGTCCAGTCCAGTCCAACTCAACTCCGCAAACAGAAAGAAAGAAAAAACAGTGGCAAACGACCACGACGATCTCAATCCCCTCCCTCCTCCCCCTTTTCCTTTTTCTTTTTCCCTTTTTACCCCTGTCTTCTTCCTTTCCCCGCTGGATGGTTAGTAGTTAGTTAGTAGTTAGTCACCGATTTAAGCTTTCATACCCCTGTCACTCACTCACTCACTCACTCACTATCTGAGACAGATCGTCATACCTACCTTACCCACCCCGTAGACGGACGGCATAGCATAGCATACATATCATATCAATACAATGTACAAAAACGGAGAGAGAGATATTCCCGTGAATTCATATAACCTCCCAATAGTATACCGAACTAACTAACTCCAGGATGGTACAAACAAATAACGAATTTTGCAATGGCAGTGACAATAACAATAACAATGACAATGACAATGACAATATCCAAAGACAAACAACGAGATTGATCGATAACAAAGAGAGTATTGCAGACAGCCAGTGTCTGCAAAAGGAAAAAGAAAACGAGAGATAGACAGACAGAGATAGAGAGAGAGAGAGAGGGAGAGAGATAGAGAGAGAGAGGAAATCATCCGATCTGGTCCAACCAAACCCCCAGACCATAGTTAATTGGCTATAAAATCTAACAGGACTTCCCCATACCGTGTTCTCATCTGCAAAGAAAAGAAAAGCAACAAGAAACAAGAAAAAAAGAGAAAACAAGACGATCATGTCTTACGCTTCCACCCCGTTCCTTCAAGGATAAGGACAACAACAAGGAGAAGAGAGAGAAATTGTGACATTTACATCCATTTCAAATATAGAAAATCAGAAGGAAAAAATTGACAGTTAAGATAGTAAGGTAAGTATCGAGGGGAATGAAGGTATCCTGGGGGCTTGAAAAAGTATCATCCATGAATGGGAGCCCGCGCTCGGCTCGGGGTGGGGGGAGTATAAAAAAAAGTAATGTGACAGAAGAATTTGTAGATGAGAACACGGAATGGGTGTGTCGCTTGGGGAGAATGATAGATGCGTGCGCAAGCCATTAAATGGCGACCCAAAGTGTCCGATGTTGAGAATCCCGTCGTTCGTCGCTCATCTTCCCCATCAGTCATCAGTGGGCCTTGAGACGGGGAGAATCCCCGTTTAGTGGGCACGGGCGTGGTGGCCGTGGGCGTGGCGACGGCGGTGGGCGTGGGCCGGGGCCGCGGGCTCGGTCGCCATCGTGACCTCGGTGGACACGACAGTCGTGGAGGTCGTCAGGGTGGTCGAGACGGTCACCATGTCGCCGGTCTGGGTGCCCACGGTGCTGCCCTGCTCGTCGACCAGGATCACCACCTGCTGCTCGACGAAGACGATCTCCTGGGTGATCGGGCCCTGGATCAGGGAAGTGACAGGAGTGGGGGTCGGGGTCGTGGTCGTGCTCGTGGTCGGGACCTCGGTGGTGGTCGGGGTCTCGGTGGTGCTGGGGGCGGGAGCCGGGGTCGAAGTGGACGAGGCGGACGTGGTCGAGCTCTCGGCGAACGCACCGCCCAGGTCGGGGAGAGAGATGCTGAGGCCGGGGAGGGTCGGGAGGGCGGGCGTGGAGGTGGACGCGGCAGAGGAGGTGGGCGTGGCGTACTTGACGGGGTAAGCATCCTCGGGTCCGTACTCGATGAGGATCTTGTTGGGCAGACCACCCTCGCACTTCTCGACGTCCTCGTCCTTCAGGAGGTCGGGCATGTCAAAGGTGCAGAGCTTCTGCTCGATTTCGGACTGGAGCTCGAAAACGGGGCAGTCCTCGACCTCACCGGACGGGTTGGTGCACTGCTCGACGGCCGCCTCCAGAACATCCTGCTCCCAGCCCTGAATGAAGTCGGCGTGGTAGCCGAATCCGGTCGGGTCACCGTGGGACAGAACGAACTGGCCTTCCTTGTGGCGGAAGGCGTACGTATCCCAGATGGTCTCGAAGAAGAGCGACACGAGGCGAGTCTCAAAGCCCTCGGGGCAGGTTCCGTCCATGACCTGCGAAGGGTAGGCCATGTGGGACTTGTGGTCATCGGTGTCAACGTCCTTCCCGTTCCAGCACGAAGGGAACATCAGCTCGATACGGATGCCGTCTTTGCAGTTCTCGTCGAGATAAGTCTTGTTGGGCAGGAAGTGGCGTCCAAGCGACGGCTCCGCGGCAGCTTCGTAGTTGAGGCAGTTGAACCCAAGCGCCTTCTGGGCCAGGGCTTCCTGGGAGCCCTCCTTGCCGGTCCACTCGGACTTGGGGGGGTCAGGAACGGGCCAGGGGAAGCTGCGCTTGAAGGGGTCTCCGGCGATCATGCGGAAGCCCTCGGGGAAAGCCTTCACGTTGTCACCGTACAGGAGGTAGTAGCTGCGTTTCGATGAGCACGAGATCCTGGCTCCAAGGGGGAAGGATACTTACGCAAGCATGCCTCCCACCTCATCCACCAACTCGGTGTCGCCATTTTCGTGCTGGAAGTAAAGCGCGGGGGCCCAGTACGCGGACTTGTCCTGCTTGACCTCGCACGAGGTACAGTCCGCGGACTTCAGGACGTCGGAATCGGACGTCATGGAGAAAGCTATCGGACTCAGCGTAAAGCCCGGGTTCCAGGCGCGTGGGGTTCAAACTCACCGCCAGATCCATGGACGGCGTGAACGTGGTAGGAGGGCTCGCCCGGGTCCATCAGAGGATCGATACGGGCCAAACCACTCCGGCCACGGCAGGGAAGACGCCAGAACGCATCAGCAACGCCGGAGAAGGCGGCCAGGCATGTCACCAGGCCGATATCCGGCCGCATCGCACGAGGCATGGTGGTCGGGCGTCAATAAAGATCAGAAATGAGTGACAATAGTGGGTTCCAAAAGGAGTGGACTGTTCGTCTTAACGAGCGAATCTGTTGACTGCGAGCATCACCGGGCGCGGTAAGTTAGAATTCCCATGAAGAAAATGGCAAGCGACCAGTCAAAAAAAAAAGCAAACGAGTGAATGAACAATGGCGATGTCAAGAAACAGTGGTGCGATGGATCTTGCTGTTCCCCCCGACGTAAAATGATTGTTAATCGGGCCGTGGGGCTTCGAGTGTTGGTATAAGAACATCGATTCGATCGCAAGAATGAGATCACAACAATAACAACAATGACAAAGCACCGCAGACAGGAAGCGAGGCGTCCAGGGGTCTCGCCAGCAAGATCTTTGGACTTCTGGCTCACATAGGTGGCTCAGCCCAAGCAAGGGGGGGTTCTCCCCTTGCATACGATAGGGCAACGGGACTTCTCCCGCCACCGCATTTCACACGAGGCGGTCCTGGTATCCGGGAGGGACAGGGAGAAGGTGGATAAGGGCAGAGCAGGATGGAATCGGGCAGGGTACAGCACAGAAGGACTACGATGTAGAGCAAAGAGATCATGGACGTACCCTTCGTTTCGAAGTTGGGCAAGGGATGTTCTGCGTGCCGATCAATACCTGTACGCCACGACAAGAACCGGGGAATGAGGGATACCGTACAAGTCAAGTCTTCTCGCGAGGAATTCAATGTCTCTCCGGAAAGCACGAAGTTCCTCGAGTCTTACGCGGGGCGAGGAATGAGGAGAAAGGGCCCTCGACGACGAAAGAAGGGTCAAACAAGGTGGTAAACGAAGGACTGGAAAGGAAGGACTGGAAGGAGGGAAAGAAGGGCAGGGAACCAACTCGCAGGATACAATCCCAGGAGCAGAGAAGAAAAAAAAGGTTAAAAAAAAGGGAATCAAACGAAATGAGTGGAAAAGACGTCAACGCCGTCTAATAACGATAGTGGAATGGGGAAGGAGAGGGAAAGTCAGCTCCTAAACCAACGGATGATAATTAAAAAAGAGGAGCCCGCGACGAGCTTTCCAAGATGATGGGCTACGCAGGAACCAGTCACTAGATCATAAGCCCAATTACCGAGGGGCATCCGATAAAAACTCAGGTCCCAAACCTTTTCAGGGTCAACTCTCTTTTTCCCCTTTCTGCGTTAGGCAGAGCTAAAGAGGAATCTATTTTGTCGAGCACCAATCCCCAGAGGCCAATCCCCTCGAGCAGTGGCATCCGACCAGACTATTGGCCGTGGTTTTCTTAATTTCTCGTGACAATCATCCGAACCGAACTCTGCACCATGGAGATGTATCGATAAGTAGTATGATCTGCTCGCGATGGTGGCATTAGTTATCAGGACGGTGGGGGCGTAAGAGCCGGGCGCCACCGCGCGGGGGTTTGGAACCAGAACGGTTGAACCCCTTTTCCCCTATCACAGAGTTGAATTAATCTCCGTGAAATAACAGGGTCATCAACGAGGACGCCTCGTGCGACAGCCATGGCGGAGAGGAGGGAGGTTCTCCATTTCTCATTTGGAGCCAAGAGGGGCAGTGTGCGACCGGTTCCATGGGGGCCCCACTCTATCCCAGACTTGGAGACTACTGATCTCCAGGGGTAAGGGCGGTCAGAATGAGCGTTGCGAGACGATTTAAGACGGGGGTCCCCGATTGAGGGTGTAGGCAGACTATGCGTGGACGATTCTGATTTATGGGTCTCAGGGGAAGTCTTCATCACAGTACGGAGTACAAGAACGATGTAAAAAGGGGAAACTTCTACCATGAACAGGGAAAGAAAAAAGAAGAAAAATAAAAAGGGAAAAAAAACAATAAAATAAAGAAGCGGGCCTCTCGACGCCAGATAGAGCAAATCATCGGCTGTGCCTGAGTTAGGTCAGACGCTAAGGAAGTTGGGTCAGGGTTAGTGCAGACTGGTACGGTACGCAACTGCGAGTGAGGAGCCACAGCGACATCATACGGAGGTCACGGATCCCTGAAGGAGTCCCCAAGTGTGACATCACGCCCAGTGATGGACACAGGGGGCAGGCTGGTCGACTTTAAATTTGAGGACCTATCGCGTGGGTGGAAAAGGGCTGAATCCCTGCGATCGGGGGGAATGCATCCCAGGCGAACGGGTTCCAACCCTTGGTTGACTGATTCCTGGTCTGACGACGGGGAGGGGGATCGGCTCTTCCGATGCCCCAAACTTGACTCACTAATGATGATAGTGACGATTAGGATGGACCCAGAAGAGTGAGAGAAAGGGAAAAGGGAGTTTCAGATGGGCTGGGACGAACTGTGGACACTGGACGGCTGACGAACGGCAGGGATCCAAGCTTTGGGAGCATGGTGGACTGTTTACAGGGTTCAGAATTAAAGAACAAGATTCAAGAAACAAAAAGAAGCTAAATTAAAACACGAATCATCAGATCGGGGATGAAACGACGAGAAGGATGGAAAGACGGATAGAAAGAACGGAGGAGAAGTTGAGTTGAGTTCCGTTCGTGGTGGAGGAGGAAAAGACGCGCTAGACCCGATCCAGACAACCGGCCGGGCAAACATCAGATAAAAAAAGTCAAAGTAACCTCAATATCTCAAGTAACCTCAATATCTCATGGCGGCAACTAGCGCTGAGAATGGAGCAATAATTGCTGCTATTATTTCTATGAGTGATCAATACGGAACAGAGTCCAATTCCTGCAGCGTACACAGCCGTATTGGAATCTGACCAAGCCCACTCCAATCAATACAAATATATTGTTCGGGATCCCCACAACAATCAATTATATACGCCACCGGGCACGACCAAAGAAGATTGATTCTTCGACCATCGCGCTGCAACAGTGGTATCACAATCACGAGATCTCTCACTTCGCTCCCGGGCTGCGACGTGAAACGATGCGGATCTGAAACAATTCGCCCCCAAAATAGATTGTTCGTGATCAGCTAGGCAGAGCGATTTGAGGATCTGACATGTACGCGAGTGGCCCACTCGGAGCCCCGCCGTCGATGTCTCAACAAGAGATCATATTTTGGGGGAGGTAGACTGGACAGGTGATTGCTGTTGGATGGCTGATTATATGAGTGGCCAGAGGAGAGTCCGAGAGACCTGAACATGAAAGAGTGAATGTAGTAATTCAAAGCCGACACACCTGAAACATCCTAAATCGAGATACGAGACAAGAGTGGAGCACACGTCTGCCTGATACAAAAATAAACTGACCTTTCACCGGGGTAGACATCTCCAAATATACTCTACTCGATTACGTCGTCAGTATATAGTCCAATGCAAACCCACGGCAAATCAACTATATCTGAACCTACGACCAAAGCCATGCACAAACAGGGGGAGCACGGCGAAAACGGTCAAACTAAGGAACAGATGATATCAATGGCTATAAAGGATTGCGAATAGTTGCAAGAAACATGAAAGAATTATAACAACAACGACGCCATGTGAGACAAACCCGGCAAGCCAGCTGACGTTGGCCGATTGCGTAAAGTATCCATCGCCAACACAAACAAACAATCCGACTACAAGTTTACCCTGAATTATAGCCAGATATACTAAGCGAAGGCCTGCGACCATCCGCGAACTATACGATAGGCGCGGAGTACCTTGGGGGCCAATTCTGACCTCATCCAACGCCCCAACACCCATAAGCATCAAATCCTCCTGCGACAGCAGCGACAGCGTCCCGCTCACTGTGTTAGACACCCGCAGATGTCTTACTCCTGTAAAAAGGAGAGTAAATCCACTACCTAGACAATATCACTTCCTCCAGTGGAAGCTGAGTGGGGGAGTCACTTATGATAAGGGCACACATAAGATATTCATATCCCGTCCGGGCTATCCGACAATAAACAACGCACTACGATGGTGGAATTTTCGGTTCTATCGCTTTTACAATCTGCCTGTGTACCCCGGAGATGAGTAGTTTTGTGTTGCGGTGGATAGGAAGAATGGTTAGGGTTAGGTTAGGTTAGGGTGGTTGGGATGGGGACGTGCGTTTGATGTTGAGGTGTTTGAGCGTCGACTGGGTCTGCTCGAAGGGAAAAACACAGTCTACTGATAACACTGCTATCACTATAGTATAAGCACTACATGATAGTTGAGATAGCAATATATTTATCCATGTCAAGTTGAAGAGATACTACAGGTTGACACTATCGTAGTGCGAGACTAGAAGAAGTACCGGTGATAACGAGGGGGCAAGGCGGAGAACATCTGGAGCTACAGCAACATGACTCGGGACATGGCAATCAATCTCGGAAAGAGAAGAGATCGGAGCTCTCGCAACGGCCGTCCCAAGAAATGTCACCTCTGACTGCTAAAGTCAGCATAGGACAGACCAGACGCAAGTCATCAACCAGCGTAGTCAGGGCGCATGCCAGGACAGAATCAAGACGAAGAAGAAACGATCTATCGTCAGCTACCCGTCAAGATCGACGCGTGTGTACTATCCCCGGGCATGATAACGACCGCGGGGTTATCGCAGCCAAGACGGGCCGCCATCTGATTAGTGAGGCGGGGATATACAGGAGTGTCTGTGCTGTCCGTGCTAGGCATGAGAGGATCAACGTCAGATACTCAAATACTCACGACCTCATTTATGAGAGGAAACGATTCCATGCTGGGATGTAGGTCATATTGGCTGTCAGACCCATGTGATATGGAGTGGCAATCACGCAAAATCATGTCGTAGCCTGATTATACTAAGCGTTTCTGTCGCTCGGCCGCCGGTCTGGGGCATCGGGGTACCCTCTGGCGGTATGGGCGGAAGATAAAATGGGAGGCAGCCTGATAGAAAGCAGCGAGTCGATAGAGATCGATCTGTTCATGGCATGCCCATGATCCACGACGAGCCGGTCGATCGACCGCGTTGGATGTCTGCACGTTGGAGCTCGCACCATGTGACCCCAGCCTCGAGGTGGCTATGCCGTTTCGGGATATCAGATCCATCCGGCGATCGAGACCGCACACCAATCGCCTGGAGAGTCGGTTCTTGAATTGAATCGAAGTGATCGATTGGAAACTGCAGCCAGCCTGGTGGTCAGACGGCTGAAATAGATTGAAGTACTGGCGTGGGAGCAGGGTTCAGGTTAGGGTTAGTTTAGCCGTGCATTCTCCCCGGGCGTGGGCAGTCATATCGTCGGTAGGGCTATAGGGTTATCGTCCACGGAATGATATGGGGAGTATCGGGGTATCCGCGGAGAGGGAGCCCCACCGGGCGCCCATCACATGAGGAGCAGTCTTTTATGTCGTCTCTTCCCTTAGTATTCCGACTCGACGTTTAGAATGGAGGCTTCTGCCCCGTGACTTCGGAGGAGAGGAAGACCGGTGAATGGATCCACTCTAGTCTAGTTATATTCTTTCTATCATCCTGCCGATATAATTCTATCGGGTCAGCCCGTGTTAGGGTTTGGCGCTGAGCACGGCGGGCGAGCAGGGAAAGCGATTGGCTGAGAGGGTAGTCGGAGGGATTGCTACAGGTTAGGAGTTTAGCTGGAGGACCTACCTAGTAGAGTACCTAGGAAGGTATGGATGGATGAACCTGTAGTTAGGGCCACACTTAGAGAGCTCCCACATGTCAGTTGATCGGCGCACGCAGTTTATTCACGGGCAGTTATGATCATGGAGGGATATTTAAATATGAACTGGATAGAAAGAAAGAAATAAATAAGAAATAAATAAATAATTAATTAATTAAAGAAGAAATAAAAAATCAAAAAGAAAGAAAGAAGAGAGAAAAGAGCGAGGAGAGAGAGAATTGAGAGAGAATATGGTGGAGGGAAATGGAGTCCTGCAGGAGGCGTTACGTAAAGGAAAGACGGTCAGTGGCCAGACCTTGGAGAGTCGATGGTCCAGAGTCCAAAGCAGTTATTAGAATGATTAATATTTCCTATTCAATGATTAATGGGAATGATATGACAGATTCAATGGATAATGGTGCCCTGTCACGAGAATCTTCCATATAACAATATCAATAGAGTCAATATCAAACATCATATAGTTATAGAATAGATATAGAAGAATCATAAGATCATTCCGTGCCGAGACTCCAGTCCGCCAGTGGATAACTGACAGCTGAAGACGGTGTGAGAAATCAAAACCAAACCCACGACTAATCAGAGTTCCAAAGTCAATCCAGCCCAGGTGGTCCAATGTCGCAACCCCAGACGATCCCAATCCATCATGGCCGATATTACTTAATGGCTTGGAAGACGGGATCGGATTCTTTCTCCTCCTCTCGTCCTGTGTCTGTCTGGGATCCGGATCTATGGAGTTCACTCTACAGATTGATGGATTGAAGATGAATCTTATATATGGAAGAGCAATAGTTATAAGTAATGTTGGAATCGTATGTTAAATATCATTATAATCAGTAAAGCAATCTCGGAACCAGACTGTCTGATCCACGCCGGGCATTTCCATTGGATTGCATTTTTTCCCGTCCATTTTTTCATCCATATTTTCCTCTTTCTATTACTTCAAGGAAACAAAATTCCCGCATGGATTTTCAAACGGACATTCTTTTTTCATATTTTATTCGAGATTTTTATATTTTTATCACATTCCACATCCCTCCAGGACTAATCCCAATCAGTCTGGAACCACACAAACATTCTTCTCGTGGGAGCCCAACCTCCAAACATCCCAGACCACTAAAAAACGACACTGGAAAAGTCTTAAAAAGGTCTTAAAAAAGTCTTAACAAACTAAAAAAAGGCTTAAAATAATATATAAAAAATATATAAAAAAAAAAGAGCAAAAGTCAAACGAACCAGAAAAATCAACCGGGTCCCCATTGTGGGTGAGTGACCCCGTGAATCTCCATCCTCCGCCATCATCAACATCAACTTCCACCTCTGAACTTCTTCCTCTCTCTCCCTCTCCCTTCCCTGGCTCACTTTTCCCTCCCCCCTCCCTAGATAGTCCTCATTACACCATCGCTTTCTCCGATTACGGCATTCTCGACTCCTCCACCTTCCCGGCCGTTCCCTACATATACCTATCTCAATTATCCTCCCTCTCCTTTCGAACCCCACTATCGAATTCAATCTTCCTGGCCCGCTGACCGTATCAACGCCGGGATCCCATTCAACCACAAACCCCCCCCTTCCGAAACGCCTTCCCCCCCCCTTCTCCGACCAACCCGGTCAGCTACATCGAATCAATCCGGGATTTCATGGTGAATTCTTCCATTAGCCCTGCGTCCTAGTCAGCTGCTTCCCACCGCTGGTCCTCCGTCCCTCGTCTACCCCGCACCCTGGCTCCCCCTCTCTTAACCGCGGAGGGCTCCTCTCGTGCCCGCAATCGACCGGTTTGCGAAAATCACCCCGGATGACCCAACAACGCAAGACCATCGCCGTCGTGAACGCGACCGGCCGCCAGGCCGCCTCGCTCATCCGCGTCGCCTCCGCCGTCGGTCACAACGTGCGTGCTCAGATCCATTCCCTCAAGGGCATCATCGCCGAGGAGCTCGAGAGCCTCCCCAATGTCACCCTCTTCCAGGGTCCGCTGTTGGGCAATGTCGCCATGATGGACGCCCTCTTCGACGGCGCCAACCTGGCTTTCATCAACACCACCTCCCAGGCGGGCGACGAGATCGCCATCGGCTGCGCCCTCGCCGATGCGGCGAAGCGCGCCGGCTCCATCCAGCACTACATCTACAGCAGCATGCCCGACCACTCGGTCCACGGCCCCTGGCTCCCCGTGCCTCTCTGGGCCCCGAAATTCACCGTCGAGAATTATATCCGTCAGCTGGGTCTGCCCGCTACCTTTGTCTACGCCGGGATCTACAACAACAACTTCACCAGTCTGCCCTACCCGCTGTTCCAGATGGAGTTGCTGGAGGACGGCAGTTTCGAGTGGCACGCTCCGTTTGACCCGGAAACCCCGCTGCCGTGGCTCGACGCCGAGCACGACGTGGGACCGACACTGTTACAGATCTTCAAGGACGGGCCGCAAATCTGGCACGGACATCGGTTAGTTCTTATCCTCCTGTATTCCTCTTTATTTCCTTAACTAATGAAGTAGAATCGCCCTCACCTTCGAAACCCTCACCCCCAACCAAGTCTGCGCGGCCTTCTCGCGCGCCCTCAACCGACCCTGTCGGTACGTGCACGTGCCCAAGATCGAAGTCAAGGTGAACATCCCGACGGGCTACCGGGAGCAGCTGGAAGCGCTGGAGGAGGTGTTTGGGCGGTGCAACGCGCCGTACTTCCCGCAGCCCGAATTTTCCCGGCCGGCGGCGGGGTCGCCCAAGGGGCTGGGACCCGCCAATGGCAAGGGTGCCGGGGCCGGGATGATGCAAGGTCCTGGCGGGGTGATCTCACTGCGCGTCACGGACGAAGCTCGACATTTGTGGCAGGGCTGGCGCGATATGGAGGAGTACGCACGGGAGGTGTTTCCCGTCGAGGAAGAAGCCAACGGGTTGGACTGGATGTTGTAGGGTGGGGGTTGCTACTCTACTTTATTCGAACCGGGTTTAATGCATTGCTGGCGAATGGTTTATGTGGTTTGGTTGATGAAAGAAAAGAAAAAGAAGGAGCAGAAGCGAAAAGAACGCGAGAAAAAAAAAGTTGCTCTTTGCTCTCCATGCCTACCTATACTCGGTACCTATCTTACCTACCTTAGGTTTGTATATGGCAACATGGACGAAGCACTAGGGCAAGTCACGATCGCAAGCACGACAGGGGAAAACCTAACCACACCAAAAGTTTGAGTCCTTATCTCGGTCCTCAGGGGGCTTTTTTTTTTTTTTTCTTTCCTTTTTATTGGTTGATTTTCTGATGTTCTATCTATCGTCTTTAGGATGGATGATGATTGACTTAGTATTAGTGAGCTTACTTAGTATTAGTATTATTATTCCCCACGGGTGTGACTGGTACACCGGCGGCTGTCTGAATTGATTATTGTTATTATTTGCAGTATCTATGGTTAATTAAACTAGTGGGATATTTAGATCTATATATATTGGCTTGAGTATGGTCATCAATCAATCAATCAATCGATGTATACACTAACCAGGATGATATACCAGCGATCCATCTATACTATACAATACAATATTATATAACATACAGGATAGAAGTATAATAAATAAAATATATACACCAATAGCTGACTCTAATAATACTAGAGTAACAGCTTAGTTATAACTAAGGTAGTTAGCCAAATATAGACGTCATGCTGACTACTCCATACTCCATCGTCCATCCTTATCCGGTAGTAGTAGTAGCAGCCTCAGGTTTGGCAAGACAAGCCGGAAGTAACATTGCGATTGACGACCACATATACCGTAGGCAGTAGTTAACCAAGGTATACATCCGTAAGGATAGACCTTACTCTTTACTACATAGTTAGTTAGTTAGTACCAGTGTAGTAATAGTGACTAGGAGTAGTAAGTAGTAAGAAGCAGAAAATCGGATAAAAATCTCTTCTCACCACTCACTCCGGTAGGTAAAGTAGATGATCAACTCCAATTTTTTCTCCCCTCTCGGTACTAGGTAGTAGCTAGCTAAGGTATCCGTACCTGATTAAGCAAGCAAGCAAGTAAACCTAAGTAACCAACCAGCCTAACAACCGTTGTCATCACTCTCCGCCGTAATTAACTAAAATTCAAATAATAATTTTTTTTTTTCTGCCGTGTCTGTTTGAGTTTTCATTCCCCTACTACCTACCTACTACCTACTACCTTTTTCTCCCCTCATTCTCCTCCTCTTCTTTCTTCTTTCTACTACCTACCTACCTACTACCTACCTACTACCTATCTATCTACCTATTTATCTACTACCTACATCATCTAACCCACTACAAAATGGCCGACGAACAAAAATCCCTCGCTGAGCGCATCGAAGTGCCCGAGATCCCCAAGGCCGCGGCCAAGAAGATCGCTCTGCTCGAGCAGCAGTTTCTGCGCGCGGAGGTTGAACAATGTTTGTTTCTCTCTTTCCTTTTTTCTTTCTTTCATTCATTCATTCATTCTTTTTTAAACTTGTTTGAATTTGAACTATCTCCCTGTCTATATACACTAGCTCATCATACTGACCCTCTAGTAAAACACTCTATCCCCCTCTTCCGCCCCATCTACGAAGAGCGCAACAAGGTCATCACCACCCCCGAAGTGCAAGAGAACTTCTGGATGCGCGTGTTCTCGCACGCCCCCGCCGAGATCGACGAGTACATCACGACGGCAGACGCCGCCGCGCTGGGCTCCGCGCTGAAGAATGTCTCCGTGGAGCGGTTCGAGGTCGATGAGGCCGGCCAGGGCGAGCCGCGCAGCATTCGCTTCGTGTTTGAGTTCCGTACTGGCGACGCCAATCCCTTCTTTACCGATGAGAAGCTCGTCAAGGACTTTTATTGGCGCAAGCGCGTGACCAAGACCCAGAAGGGGAATACCATCGTTTGGGAGGGTCTGGTGTCGGAGCCTGTGCGTGTGCACTGGAAGGAGGACCGCGATTTGACCAAGGGGTTGCTGGATGCCGCTTGTGATTTGGCCGAGGCGGAGAAGAAGGGTGGGGTGAGGAAGGAACTGCCCGAGTTTAAGAAGCTGGTGGCGAAGATTGAGGAGGTCGAGGCTGAGGCGGCCAAGTTGGATGAGGAGGGTGAGGGCGATGATGATGATGAGGATTTCCCTGTTGGTGGGCCCTCGCCCGCTGGGACTAGCTTCTTTGCGTTCTTTGGGTACCGTGGCCGGGATGTCTCTGCTGAGGAGTCCGCCAAGGCGACCCAGGAGGATGAGGAGCGCTACCAGAAGATGCTGAAGGGTGAGAAGGTCGATGGGGACGACGACGAGGCCGAGGAGGATGATGACGAGGAGGAGGAGGACGACGAGGTCGAGGCGCTGGAGATCTTCCCTGATGGAGAGGAGCTCGCCGTCGCGCTCGCGGAGGACCTGTGGCCCAACGCTCTGAAGTACTATGGTGGGTTTTCTCACTTTGGCCACGGATGCTGCGAGTCGTGCTGACTGAATAGTCCAATCGTTCGACGAGCCCGAGGACCTTGAGTTCGACGAGGACGAGCTGGAAGGCCTGGATGACAATGAGGATGAGGATGATGACGACGCCGAGGACGAGGAGTCCCGTCCCCGCAAAAAGACCAAGGTCTAACCACCTTATTATGATGTATCTACCGGTGCGCTCACAACGCGATCACCAGAATTAATAATAGTACCAAAACGAAAATGAGAACCGCAATGCAGAATGACGAATATGTGTCTGTACAGTCAGTATCTTTTCCTGTCTTGGGTAGAGTAGAGGTAAAGAAGGGAAATGACATACCCTCATTCTTCCGCACAATATGCTTCAACCTCGCCATCCCCCCCTGCAGTTTCCCCCCGACCCGATCAGCCAACGTATCCACCTCCCCAATCATAACAGCCTGCTCCTCCAACTCCCTCCCCATATCATTCGCCTGATCTCTCAGATTCCCCACCGTCCGAAACACCCCATCCAGCTGCTCATCCTGCTCATGCATCAACTCCAGCTGTCTCTGCTGCTCCATCGCAGCGTAGTGATCGCCCCCTCTCCCTCCCCTCCCTCCTAGCCCTGCCTCCTCCTCCTCCCCCTCACTGTCAAACTCCGCCGGATTCGGCAACCCAGCGCTCCGTTGATGGTCAGCAGTCGACACCGCCCGCTGCAGCTCGAGCCGCATATTCTCGACTTCCGCGCCGACATCGTTGACGAGTTGGCGCCGGCGGGAGACTTCTTCGAGTTCCAGGCCGTAGCGGTAGGGGTCTTGCTCGACGGCGCGGACGCTCTCGATGAGGTCGTCGAGGTCGGCGGAAAGGTCCGTGAGGTTTGTTTCGAGTTCGGAGCGCGATTGTTGGAGTTCGGGGTTGGTGGGTGATTTGGCGAGGGAGCGGATGCGGAGGTAGGAGGAGAACAGGGGGCGCGAGGTTTGGAGGGTTGTGAGGACGTCTCTGTTTTTTTCTATCTTTTAGTGTTGTTCGTTTTATCTTGTTGATTTATAGGTGTATATATGTATATATATGATGTTTGATTTGGGGTTGGACTTGGGACTGGTTGGATAGGGGCTTACGCTTGGACTTGGAGGAAGGGGTCTGCGGGGTCCATGGTGTTGGGTCTGGTTCTTTTGGTTTCTGGTAATGCGATTGATTTAAGCCGGTGTGTCTGATGAGAGAAATATGATGAGTGCGGCCTGTTCTGGATCTGATGTGTGTTGCTGGAGTGTAGATAGTCAAGTTGATGCTATGCTGGCGTCGAAGAGTCGAGGCGGGCGGTGAGCTTGGCGGTCACGCCATCTTTCTCCGCTCGATCATATTACGGATCGCTGTGATTACGACGGACGGGGCGTTAATGTGACAACAGAATTAGTTAGTTATGCCATATACTAATAATAAATGAATTAAATAATATATCCTAATTATAACACCGTGTTGAAATATCCCATGGTAAACGCCCGATGCAGCCCTACATGTCGCTCGCTCCACATCTCGCGGAGATAGTGCTCCGCATCCCGGTTGAACTTCCGTCCCCGGGCATCGATCAAGGCCGGCTTGACGCTCCAGCTGCGCGCCCGTCGCTTGCAGTCACAGTCGTGGCACCCCAGGTCCGGCACGTTGGTCCACGCCTGCCAGTAGTGGTCCAGCGGGTCCGAGAAGTAGCACCGACGCACGCCGTGGTCCGTCGTCGCTTTCGCGTCCAGACTGCAGCATTTGTCCTGCGGGCCGAGGAAGAGCTTGGCCAGCGCCCGCGGCGACTGCTTCAGCAGGAACCATGAGATCACGCTGGTCTCGTTCTTGGCGTCGCGGTGCCAGGCTTTGGGCCCGTGTCGCAGCAGCATGCGCTCCATGAGCTCCCGCAGCATCCGCATTGCCGTGTGGAAGTCGATCTCCGTCTGCTCGTCCAAGTAGCTGCGGAGCTGCAGTCGTCGCTGGCCGATGTCGACCTCCCTGTACCCCCACCGCAGCACTGTGTAGACGTGGCCGATGTGCTCGTCGAATCGCCAGGCGTGTCGCTTGTTCGGCGGGAGCTCGTGGTACTCGTCGAGCAGCTGGGTGAGGATCAAGAGACGTTCGGTGATCACTGCGGCAGATGGTTTTCGACGCTCCCGCGCGATGTCGGCCATGTGGAACTGCACATAGATGCCGCGCTCGAGGCGCTCGGCCAGTCGCAGCTCGGCGCTGAAATCCATCTCGGGGCTGCCATCGTCGGAGAAGGGACCCCACACGGCGGGGACAATCTGGCGGGCCAGTCGGTGGGCAATCCCTTGACGGTGGATCAGTCGGGGGAGCGTGTGCACGGCGACGGCGATCTGGGCGCCCGTAAACGGGTCCAGCGTGAGGAGGGGGTCGAAGCCCTGGATCTCATGGACGCGCATGAACCACCGACAGATGTGCGGCTCCAGCAGTTTGATGGTATCGTGCGTGGCCGTGTTCAAAAGGCGGAGCTTGAGAACCGTGCCTATACCGCCATGAATAATGATCTGGAAGAGTACATCGGCCACGAAACCAAAGGGCAAGACCTTTGATTGGGACTCGGAGGATAATATTTGCTAATCGGTCAGAGATCCAACATAGATAATACCAATCACGATAAATATAATGTTCCAGTAGAGGGGGGGAAATAAACAAATAAACTCACCATACTGACTAGCCTAATCACCTATAGCCTACCTACACAAATTCAAGAACCGTTCCGTTGTGTTCTGCCAACCACCCGTGACATGGTCCATTTAAGAATACCCTCGAAGATCTCCTTCCCGTCTACCGTCGGAAGACACTGATCGCCACCTAGGAATTCAACCAGGGCAGACGGTGTGACGTGTTAACGGGTGGTCGCTGAATGGGCTGACCCCAGAATAGCGGCGCATCCAGCTCTCAGTAGCGATGGAAGCGCGGTTGCCCGATGACTGGACCGCTCGGACAGCGTCTCTCTTCCGCGATGACCGATGTCTTTGTTCAACGAATGTGGTTGGTGGGGGAGAGGTCAGACAGTCCACCTCACCACGAGGGTCCCAGGCACGTCGAACAAGCGGCTAACAAAAGAGGGTGATGTGATCTGTCTGACACCGTTGGGTCGTCGGGTTGACGCTGGGCGAACGTCGTCGGATCACAGCCGGTTTATCAATCTCCACGGCCGGTCGACGACAGGAGATCCCGAATGATAAGAATCCGAACACATAATCCGTATTATCAAGAGAATAACCGTTTGAAAAAGCAAATAAGGAGAGGTCTCACGCGTGACCGTCTCACTGGAGACTCCGAACGACGCTATACCGGTACTATTTGGATAGGATCAACCATTTATTCGATCCATACACCCCGCGATGATGTGTCGGAAACGGTGTCGATTTCAGATTAGTCGCACATTGGACGGTAGTTTCAGGTCATCGCCCCATTCATTGACATCGACAGGATCTCAGTGGTCCAATCTATTAGGGAGAATAAGAGACACCCAGGAGTTTGTTACGTGGAGGACGTTGATTTTCCCCTCTTTTTCTGCCATTTTTCTCCACACGGTCACCCGTCTTGGCCTGAGGGGACAAACTAGTCCTGTTTGGTTTTATTCGTATTAAGGAGGAAAAAAAAAAAAAAAAAAAAAAGTCGATCGCCCCGCATTCCTACGCATCTCGCCATCTCTCACTTCGTCCATTCGTTCATCATCCATTCTTTTCCTGTTAGAGACCTCCCTGGTTGAATTTGAATGCTTTCTTTTTCATTCTACTCCCCCACGCATGCCACAACAGTCCGCCCTCCCACTCTCTGAGGAGTGGACGGATCCCGATGCCTATGTCGACGCCCTCCTGTCCTTTGCGACGTCCTCCCCCCTGTTTCGCCATCTTTGCGGGGGCGTCCATTTGATGGACTTTCTGATCCGCGAGCCCGATGTCTACACGTCGCTGCTGCCGGAGTCATGGCGCGCATTCTTTGATCAGCATGACATCCACGACATCCTGCAGCTGCTGTTGTGGGAGGACCTCGAACCGCTCTTAGCGCAAAGTCGGTCGGATGCGGATCAGGACGGACAAGGATGGCACGGCGCTGCGCTCCCTCCCGCCGATTTCCTCGAGTACGTGCGCACCATCCGAAGCCTGAGCTTGCGGAGGGATTTCACCCCGCGACTTTCCGGGAAACCTTCCATTCCGAGAAAGATCGCCGTGGGCATGAACGTCAAGAAATACCACGAGGTGGCGCATTTCTCCCGATACGTTGATGACCTCTGTGCGACAGTCGCCCAACGGCGCGGGGATGATATCACCCACGTGGTGGATTTTGGGTCCGGACAGAGCTACCTGGGACGCACCCTCGCCTGCCACCCCTACAACCGGCATATCGTCGCCATCGAACGGAAACACCAGTTCATCCGGGGGGCCAAGGGGTATGATGCCCAGGCGAAGCTGATCGAGGAGAAGAAGGAGGTCAAGATGTACAACGCGAAGGAAAATTGCCCGGACTGCCGCAAATGCCGTCGGCGCGCAGCCGCCGAGTCGGCCGGGACGCCTCTGGAGCCCGAGGTGGAAGAAGCCCCATCGGATGGGGACCCCGAAACCGCCATGATAAGCGTGTTCCGCGATATCAGCTTGGATCCGAGTGAGATTGGTTTTCATCCGGCGACCAAGGCTCCACCAAGACCGCAGAAGAAACAGCGCGCCGTCGAGCCAGACGAGCCGAAACATGAAGGAGTGATGGACTATATTGAGCATGAGATCAAGGATGGGTATCTGGAACCCATCATCCAGCACGTCGTGCAGTCACCGACCGCGGAGGGCGAAACGTCGCAAAGCGCTGCGCAATCGGCGGACCCCCGGGTCATGGTCATTTCCTTGCATTCCTGTGGGAACCTGCTCCACCATGGAGTCCGGTCCCTGGTCTTGAACCCGTCCGTGAAGGCGATCGCTATGATCGGATGCTGCTACAACCTGGTGACGGAACGGCTGGGCCCTGCCACCTACAAACTTCCCGTCCTGCGGTCCATGCACCCCCGGCTCACCCAGGACGCCCTGGCCTACGACCCCCACGGCTTCCCCATGTCGAAACGATTGGAAGACTTCGAGCATGAGAGCGGAACGGGGATCAAGATCAACATCACCGCGCGGTCCATGTCCCTGCAGGCGCCCCAGAACTGGACGCGACAGGAGTGCGAGGGCTTCTTCACCCGCCACTTCTACCGCTCCCTGCTGCAGCGCATCCTCGTTGACCGGGGCGTCGTGCCCAAGCCCACCAGCACGGAGGATCTCTACGGAGCTGAGTCCGACACGCCGCTGATCATCGGGTCGCTGCCGAAGAAGGCCTTCGAATCCTGGAATTCGTACGTCCGCGCCGCCGTCGACAAATTGAGCCGAAACCCCAACAACGGCGACCGGGTCAAAGCCGGCATGGCCGACATCACCGACGAGGAGCTGGATCGCTACGCGGAACGATACCAAGCCGGAAAGAAAAACCTTAGCGTGGCCTGGTGCCTGATGTCTTTCAGTGCCGCCTTGGTGGAGGCGATGATCGTGGTCGATCGCTGGCAGTTCCTGCGCGAACACGACTCCGTCAAGGATTGCTGGGTGGAGCCGGTGTTTGATTTCCGCGAAAGCCCGAGGAATCTGGCTGTGATTGGTATTAAGCACTGATCGATCGCATGCCAGAGGAAGGATACCGAACTACCGTATCTATCTGCCTGGATCCAGTAGTGGTTTGGATAGATCTCACTGGACCATCTCACGAGAACCGACATGACGCAGAGACGAATATTATATATAAAAATATATCTATCTATAGAATAGACGGGATGGCGTTTAAAAGGGGCATGACATCTCATAGATATAAAAATATCTATTTACAACTATCATATAGGACATCCATCCATGCATAGTATACATAGTACGACGGTAAATCAGGTAAGATTCGCCGGTCACGTTTCGGCACCCGCGGACTCCGACCGCCGATCAACCACTGTGTTCAACGCATCATCATCCATTCGCATAACCTCCGCATCGGATATTTTTGATCAATCAGCCGAAACAGATTCGGACCTCCATTCCATCGGACCTGTCCAGCTCATTATCCTCGATCTGGGTTTACGGGTCATGTCTTCCCCGGACATGGAGGCCGAGGGCCCCGAGACCGACAGTCGCGAGTCGCTTAGCAGACGCGCTGTATGTACTCCACCAAGATGGCACTCTGATCTGTTGTTGGATTTGACTCAGGAGGAACTGACTGGATGTAGTGTGATCAGTGTCGCTTGAGAAAAGTATGCGTCCCTATGCAAATTACCACACTAGCTCGTGAGATGCAGGCTGGAACACGTACGTCTAACGTGGTCATGGGACATCTAGATACGCTGCGACAAGCGTTCTCCCTGCTCCAATTGTCGTAGCTCGCAGATCGTCTGTCGCTCCACTGGAGCGGGTCGGAAACCTCGCGAACAGCGCCAGCGGGTACTCATTTCAAGTCAATAGTATGATGTCCCTCGGGCGTGCGTGTATGTCCAATAGAGCCAGGCTTCCTAACGCATCAACAGCGAACGCAAGATCGACCTGATCGAGAAGCGTCTGGGAAATATTGAGCAAATTCTCCACGAGCTCAAGGCCGGCGCAAGCACAACGACCATGGAGCCGTGTTTCCAACCGACGCCGACGTCGAGACAGATGAGTCCGCCTGCCCCAGGCCCGGTCTCCGACACCACGACCACGCTCGGACAACATGAGATGAACCCTGCCTTTGAGGGCAACTCGTCTCTGGCAGCCCATTCGGCCTACGCAAGCGAGTTCCTCGAGTCGGCGGTCTCTCGCAGCGACCTCCAGATGTCGACCCCGAAGATCGGGGCGGCGCTCGCGACCCTCAAGCAAATGGTCAATATGCAGGATCATCAGGTCCCGTCATCGCTCCGCGAAGTCCGCTTTCCCAGTCAGAAAGCGAGGTCGACTCCTGAGTTGCGCGACCTCGCTATGCCGCCTAGTCAGGTGGTATTGTCCATACTACGCCGGCTGAAAGGTATCTCTTCCTCTGTCTGTCTCTCTCCCTTGGTGGGATTGCGCTAATCCGTGAAGTACACCCGTCGTCTACCGTGAATGGAATGTGCCCATTTGTTTCCTCAGAACGCCTCGTCGAAGCGTGTCGCGAAGTTTACTTCGCCACCGAGGACTACTCCCAGTCCACTTTCATCGTGGTGAACGGCTGTCTATACTATCTGTTTGAGGAGTTTGCCTATTATGACGGGGAGCCCGAGATGAAGGACGCTTATAGCAAATACTCTCAACTCTGTCGCACGAACTTGGAGACCGCGTTGGCAAGCATGACTCTTCTGATGCCTGTGCGGGATGAGTCGATTGAGGCGCTTGCCTTTGGAGTATGTGCCTTCCTCCCGCCTTATCGTGGGGATGCTGATCAATAGGCTATTTATGCCATCGAAATTTCGAAACCCTCTTTCGCCTTCACCCTGAGTTCGATCGCGTCCCGTATGTGCCAGGCTCTGGGTTACCACCGCTCGTCATCCATGGAGCACGACAGCAAGAGCGCCAAAGAAAAGAAGCTTCGTCTCTTCTGGTCGGTGTATTGTCTCGATAAGCCCTTGGCGTTGCGCCTGGGCCGGTCGTCTACCATTCAAGACTACGATATCTCCTTACCGTGGACCATCGAGCTGGAAGCCATCGCAGAGCCGTGGGGGCGTGTATACCAGTTGTGGATTAAGCTGTCCCGGATCCAGGGCCAGATATACGAGCAGCTGTATAGCCCCGCCGCGCTGTGTCAAACGGAGAGTGAGCGAGCGGCGCACGCTCGTCGCCTGGCTGCCGAAATGCAATGCACCATCATGGAGCCTTTCGCGGTATGCTCTCCTCCTCTCGCATTTGCTACGTAAGCTAACCCGGGTAGGAACTGAACGGCAATCTCAAAAATGTCTCCGCCATGGACCTAATGTATATCAAGGGGGACGAGGTAACCCGCCAATCGATCATGACCTTAATCTACCGAGCCATCCCGCCGCCTGTAGGGTCTCAGGGCACCTTCATTCACGAATGCATCGAGACCGCACGGGCCGCTCTCGAATACCACCAAAACTGCATGAACATGTTGAAGGAAAGTACTGAGAATATCAAATGCTCGTACCTCCACTGGACCATCCTCTTCGCCCCGTTCGTCCCGTTTATAGTCCTCTTCTGCCACACCATCGAGGTCTCGTCGCGGACGGACCTCCACCGCCTCGAAGAGTTCGTTACCTCCCTCGAACCGAACCGCGGCTCGTCCGAAGCAATCGACAAAATGCACCGTCTGTGCCAGGTGCTCAGCAGTGTAGCCGGGCTCTACCTCGAAGCGAAAGCGCAGGCGCGAACGCTGGAGAGCGATGCAATGGCGTCTGTAGGCCAAGAGTTTGACACGTACCTCAGCGCGCTGGGACTGGCCCCTGCGCCGATGGAGGACGGCGAGGGGGCAGGTCAAATGCCGGAGGCTTCGGCTTCTTCACTCCCGAATACAGTGCCGCCGTCGACGCTGGGGAACTGGTATTCGGGGAATCAGCATATGGTGGGATTGTTGGAGGAGGACCTGTCGCTGTTTGATCCATCGGTGTGGTCGTAACCTCGGACGCCCTGTCTCAGTATCTTGGAGTCAGCTGGACCAGTCAACTGGTTGCTAAGAATATATATTGGCTTGAGTACCACGACCGAGGAAGGTACGGGACCTAGCGATGCAAGATGTCTCACTTCATTAAACATTACTCGTCTGCGGCGACAACACTCCAGGCTCCATCTGCAGGAACATCCCTTGTCGATCCGGCATAAGTCCCACGGCCATTCGGGAAGCAACAGAGCCTCGGAAGCCAGCAAACTCGGAACTGAGACATATTTCCGTTTGGGAATAGCCACAGTCGGCTGTCTGTGAAACAAGGACGATATCGGCCTTGGCGGGTCTGGCGATGAGTGCCGGCCATGATACACGATCAATTCAACCTGATCAAGCCCCTCACCAACTTCAGTATGCAAGCGTCGTGCCTCCTCACTGTCTCCCCGTCCTCCGCAGTCTCTTTGAACGCCCCCAACGAAAAAGAACTGGAACCACGATCATCCACATAAACATCAAGATACTTCCTCGCCAACCACTCCACAAACCCATCCACGTCCCCCAAGCTGCTCATAGCCCCCAAAGACACTCTCACGATACCCGTCGCGCGCCCACCCACCTCCTGAATGGGCGCTGAACAGCGATGCCCCGCTTCAAACGCAGCTACCTTATCGTGCATCCTCGTCCACCCCAAATACGTCATGCCCCCAGGGTTACAAACCGACCCACTCCGAAGATAAACACCGTCTGCGTCGGCCGCGCGCTCCACATCCGCATACCCATGGGCCCTACCCGCCGGGTCCACCACAGCCATCGCCACAGTGGGACCCTGCAGCGCCGGATCGCCAAACGCAGCCCGCTCAGAGCCAGTATACACGCGCACCAGCTTACTGCCATTCGCATGCCGCAGCCCATCCAGCGCGGTATACAGCCGCGACGCCAGAAACGCACAGTGCGCTGACACGTGCGCCATGCCGCCGAGCAGGTCCTCGTGCAGACGCACCGCGTGCCCCACCGCCAGCAGAGAATGGAACGGCAGCGTACCGTCCTCGAGGGCATCATGCAGCGTGTCCATCTTCACCGCGTGCCAGGCGCGCGACGACGATGACCCTGAATCTGAATTCGCTACCATGTCTACCGTGCCGCCGCCGAAGTAGCGCCCCTGCGACACCAGCAGGTGCGCAGAGGCTTTGCGCACGATAAGACACCCTACATCCGGCAGGCCGAAGATCTTGTATAGCGACACGGCAGTGAAATCCGGTGCGGTATCCACGTCCGATAACGATAGCGGACTCGTCGCAGCTAGCGCGGCAGCGTCCCACAGCGTGTAGGTCGTTCTGTGCGCGCTATTGCTCCTAATCTGCGCTGGCCTGCCCCATACGTTAGCAACATTATCCATTCCAGTACAGTAGAGAGAAGGAGAAAGAGAAAGAGAAAGAGCAAGAAAATACCAAGACCTCGGCAACCGCCTCCCCGTCATATTACTCTGCCCAGGATACCCCAACAGCGTAACCACTTCCTCCCTCCTAGGCATCCCCAACCTCGCCTGCCACGACCAGGCCGAACCCCCACGACGAATCCACCTCTCCACAACAGCATCGTCCTCAAGACAGATACTCTCCGCGGCCAACTGCCTCACGCCCACAAGACTAGTATGCGCATCCTGGTGATACACATAGCGGAAGCCGCGGCCACCGCCACCCTGCGCGAGACACTCGCCCACGAGCTTCACAGCGGCGGTGGCATTCGCCGTGAAGACAAGGTCGAAGTGGTGCGGGCTGGCGCCGAAGAAGCGCAGCAGCTGTGTGCGGGCGGCGGCGACGCGCGCGCTCGACGCCCGTGACGGCGTGCTCTCTGAGTGGGGGTTGCCGTAGATGGCGGATTGGAGGTCCGTCGTGTAGGAGTGCACTAGGGAGCGGGGGTAGAGGGTGGCGCCGGCGTGGTCGAGGTAGATTATGCTTTTGTTGGTGGTTGTGGTGGCTGTTAGGGAAGGGTACTCGATGGGACGGATGGTGTCGACGGCTGAGTTGTATGCGGTGGCCATTTTGTATGTATATATGTATATATGTATATATAGGTATATACATATGTGGATTTGTTTGTTGGAGGTTTTGAATTGGACTTGTTGACGTATTTATACCCTTTGTATCTCACCAGGTGTCTGTCTATGGGCTGTTTTGGACCAGGGCTTGGCTTGATATCAATCAGTGTCTTGAGACTTGCACTGCACTACCTGGCTTGACAGGATGGGGACTAATAGGACAGGGATGGGCAGATTTACAGTCACATTGGCATTATATTATATTATTTCATTGTTGTGTTTGTCTTCGTTTTCACTCTTGTCCTCTCGTCATCGTCATTGTCATCGTCATCGTCATGCTCATCCCATCCTACCCCAGCTACAACACGATAGATAATGTCCCACATAGAACCACACACACCTAATACCAACCCGGTAATCAGTAGTCATAATCGCAGTCAGTATCTCAACCGCTAACCAATAAGTAACAATCAACACGGAAATAAAAAAGAAAGAAAGAAAGAAGGAAAGAAAGAAATAAGCAATCATCACCGCCCATGCCGGCCCCAGACCCGATCTAAACCAAAGCAAGACATGTTTCTTGCTTCGACATTCAAGTAAATCTCTATTTGTATCACCAGAGAGAGCGAGAAAGAGAAAGATGGAGTCAACGAGACCACACTCACCGTGAGCCAGCCTTGCACAACATGGAGAGAAGACAAGGTATACAGACAAGCAGGAACGATCATCCTAGATGGATAGATGAGACCCGTCAAGGATATGCTCGCGTGGAGTGCGGACCGGGATTAGCTAGCCTAGCTGAGCTCAGATCAGACCAGATCAGACCAGATCAGACCAGATCAGACCAGACGAGACCAGCTCTCTTGCTCTGCCTCTTCCTCTCTTTGTTCCGGGTCATCCAGCCCCATTCCGCGCAAAAGCGGATGACACGCTGTTGATTCGATATGCAGGTTCGTCTAGGGCCGGGATTGGGGGGTGTGGCCGGGGGAGGGTTCCAGGATGGACTGGTTTTCTGGGATAGGGCTTGTTGGGTGCTTTTTATAGTATGCTGTATACGAGGTCTTACTATATCATTATTCTATTTGATTTTTGATTCTTTATTCTATTATTCTATTATTCTGTTGTGCGGAGGATTACTCTACTCCCCTATTGTTATGATAATAGCTTGGTGGGCTGTATGGAGTATTCATATGGGATCGATTCATGGAGACAATGGCATGGTATTCGTCTATAATCTCCTACTTATCCATCCATCTATCTATCTACCTATATATACAATCACTCTACAACCACACCCACCAAACAAGCTAGAAACAAAGAAGATAGCACAATATATAGATAGTAAACAATCATCAACTGCAACCCTGCCACAAACGCCCCTCCCCCTCCCCCCCTCCCCATGAGCTAGCTCTACGTAATCCGGAGGTAGCAGGTAGCATCCTACAAAGTACAGCCGCCTCTAGCAGTATATAAAAATAGCAGCAGAACCAGAATCAGAAGCAGAACCAAATGCACATCAAATCAACAGCATAGCACGACATCGGTACCCCAAGTGCGGTGTGATGTGTGTATGCGTTGTGTCTGTGTGACGGACGACTACTAGCTAGGTACGTAGCTAGCTAGTTAGTATCGTCCAGGCCTTGCGGTCTGCCGTTGGACATTTCACTTGGGCTGAGATGGATATATATATCTATATCTATATCTATGGATAGTGGTATGCTACTGAGGGGTAGACTGTTTACTGTTTGTTTCAATTTGTTGGACTGGACTGGACTGGGTAGGTGAGTTGATAGATTGATAGATTGGACTAAGTTGTTAGGGCTTGATGTCTCTGACCTATATATATACCTATATCTATCTTACCCACCTACTAGTAAGTAGTATCTTCGTATCTTCGCTCCCTCCACTACCTACATATTACGGTAGTAAGTAGTATATATCAACCCATCTACCAACTCCCCCAAATCCACCTCCTCATTCCAACCCACAACTCAAACAGATCCAAATCTGACGTGATATACTCTCTCTGCCACATCCACAATTCAAATTCCAATACCAACCGCCACAACCAGCACCAACAAAGAAAAAGTGCGCGAGACGCCACGCGCGCTGGCGCCGGGTTATATAGCGTGGTGACTTGTTTGCTTTTATTTATTTATTTATTTATTTTTAGGATTTATTCAGTGATGCGGGGGTATTGGGTTGGCTTGTTGCTGTTTTATTTGTTGTTTGTAACTGACGATTTGATTTAGTATATGAGGGGAGGGATGGACTGGACTGGTATTCATGTATATTCAATATATTAAGATAGATAGATAGATAGATAGATAGTATTATAACTTTCATCCTCAAGATAATCCAGAAAAAAAAAGTCTACCTCTCAACCGACGAAACAACATCCACATCAACAGTCTTCGTAATACCCTGCCCGAACGTCGGGCTTTCCCTCTCCCTGTCCCCTCGAACCGTCGTCTGCATCTTCGGCTCGTCCGGCATGAGGATGTACTGGTCCGAGCCGTGGTCCATGATGCTGCTCATGCGCGTCCGGCTGCGGTCCGTGCGGTTCGTCTGGTTTCGGAACTTGCTGAGCTGGTACGTCGAGCTCTGGGTGTGGCGGTTGCTGGAGTATTCGGTCTTGACCTTGGACGCGAGGGCGGACAGGGCGGGGAGGCAGGCGCAGATGACGCCGATGGCGATTTCGGCGTTGCTGTTGTAGTATCATTCTTGGTGAGTGTTCTATTCTGTATACATGGGTGTGGAAGCAGGGAAGGTGGGAGAAAAGAGGGCATACCCGAACATATTCACCCGCATAAAGGCAATGGTTGCGTCTTTGGACTGCCCCGTAAGCACGATCAGGACCAGTCGGATGATACTGGATGCGCAGGCCAGTCCGCCTGCTCCGAGGATGCCTACGACTCGCATTTTCTTCTGCATGGGCAGTTGCAGGCGCACGGTGAGTGGCAGCGGGAGGAACAGGACGATCAGATCGCTGACTACGCTGACGACGGCGTCGGCTAGGATGATGGACGACTGGTCCAGGCATGACCCTGGCAGTGATGGGTCCCAGAAATTGGCGATCGGGCTGCAAATGCGGATCTTCACAATGACGGCGGGGACGTAGTAGGCCAGCATCAGAGCCAAGAAGAAGTAGATGAAGATGACGGACTTGCGGAACGGGCTGAACACTCGCGTCATAATCCACAAGAGGGACAGCTTGGTGAGGTAGGCGGTTGGGCCGTAGAGGACCATTGTCACGTATACGGTCTGGTCATGGATGAGCGACACTCACGGTCTCGGTCTCGGTCTCCAGGCCACTTACTTTTTGGAAGGGGATGTGGTATGCCTCCGGGACATCATTCCAGTGCATTCCGCCTCCGAAGTGACTCACTGATGGATGCTGTTAGTGACAGGTGCGACAAGGCAAGACGAGTGCGTACTTATGAGTGAGACGATAGAGTAGCTCACCCCAAGGAACTGTACACAGTGAGAATGAGAACACATCCAAGCAGAAACAGTGGTCTTCATACCCAAGCACCGAAGCATATCCCTGGAATAGTCAGCTCCCGTGACCTCCGATCCGTTGTATAGGGGTCGACGAGACTCACAATCTTCCTTGTTGAACCCATTCAAGATGAAAGTCCGCGCGTAGACCCGCAGTGCGAAGAATATAGTCATGCCCCCGATGCACAGCGACTGCGTCGCATAGTTCCACTTCTGCATCGACCGGTCCGGCGACGCCATATCTCGTCCGCCTAAGTCGACAGTAGCCATCGTGGTTACCGACTCGTTGGGAGCACTCGGAACCGTCTAGTGCTCAGCTGCTGGTGCGTCAGGGTCCAGTCTAGGGTTAATAAACCATGAATGAGGGATGACGATCCCATTGAGGAACTTGATAGCTCGACAGGTAAACTTCGCCTCGATCAATCTCCAGGTGCATTGTCCGCCACGATGGGGGATCTCACTGTATATTGCAGTATTCCAGATTCTCACATGAAACACCAGGGGATCCAGAATGAACGCTAACCTTCATTTCGTAAGGATTCAGTTGTGCTGGATTGCCACTAACCCCAGGGGGAATTCACAAGAGAATGACCGTGAATAACCTGCGCAGAGCCTTGATCTTCTGGCTGAGCACACCATGTTCCGTTCTGCCGGCGAATACTATTGGCAACCATCTCGCAGCCAAGCGGTACATCGGTTATACAGACCCATTGGGAAATCCCCCTTGCCCTTGAGTCTACTCTTATTGGCTCTATCAGACAATACGAGCCCGGTCATCATCTGAGGAATCGGCGGGTTAACGGGATGCATCAAGGCTCCCAGAATACTGGATCGCCATACTGGTGGAGCTCACCATATGGATCTATTTGCAATTCGCTACAATGTCCTTCATTTCCATACGGTGGGCCATGTGACATGCCAGCGAGGCTTTTTCTTTTTTACTTCCCATCCTTTCTTTCTTTTCTTTCTTTTTCTCTTCTCCCGTAACGCCACTCGTCAGGAGGTTCTGAAAACGGTCCAAACCCTTCACAGTTCGAATGACAACCAACAGAGACCGCAGATTGCACCGCCGCTGCAGAAGGACGAAGCTGTCGATATTAGTAAAATCACCATATGACGAGTCAAAACTAAAGGACGGACGAAAAACCTCAGGAACAGAATGATAGAATGCCCCACACATCCATCAGCAGTCGGACGTCGGATCACACCATATTTATTGCTTTACGGCTGCCTCTGCCGCTGCCCCACTGCCTGCCAAATGACCGGGATGGCTCTTTCCTTGTCGGGTTGACTGTGGACGACCCGCAAAATGCAAAACCCAATTCCTGGCCCTGTTTCTCGATCCGGGAGCAACAGGCCGAAGATGGACCAGACACATGGTCCCGATACGTGATCGACGGGGAGACCACCAGTAACGGAGCGTGCAGATTACCTAACGGGATGGCCAAATTGGGTTGAATAATCCTTTTTAACTTCGGGCTCAAAAACCCAATTTTTCCATCGGGAAGGTCATCGCGCCGACAGGGACCATCACAATTTGACCACCGACACAGGATTGACAAGGGGACGGAGATGCACTGAAACCGAGACATGCAGGATCGGCCAATATGGTTTAGCCCTGGGGCCGATCTTGGGCACTGGATAGGGGTTAGCGGCCGCCGGACCGACGGCGCCTGTCCCAGGCGTGGGCCGATTTGCGGGTGGCACTGCCGCGATGGAATTAGTGGCTCCAATGCCCCACTGCCCCATGGCGAGGTTTCAGGTAGACAACATATCTCTGTACTGTAAAAAGGTGGGTTTGTTCATATCCAGCGATGTTACTGTAACCTTCTGATAGCTGGGTTCAAAGTGATTGCCAAATCCCACTATTCTGGCGGGCAAAATCATCCTTATGTTTAGGCCTATTGCATCGACTGTCGATCGATCGTGCAACCAATGCGGCGACCGTACGTCACGTTTTCCTTCTTCCCGAGGTAAACACGCCATTTCGAGACTACTTCAAGGTCCCTGTTCACAGGAGAGCTCCACTGCAGCCCCGAACAGCGTGGTTTCAGCTATGGTGGTAGGAGCCAAAAAAGATCGCCGACGGATTTAAATTTATTAACGCGGACGGCCTGGATGGGTCTACTCACGGATTGCAGGGGCTAGCGGTCCGACGCAGACGCACCACGTATAACCAAGCATTATCCGGCCGAGGTTCGATGTCAAGTATTGGTTGACCAGCAATCAAACTGGACAGTTTGACAACGTCCCCAGCCGAACCCCATGCATGGGAGGATACCCCGCGAATAGAGGGGACAGGTCAAAATAAATCTTCAACTTTGTGTGTACCTAACCGTACGCAGTAGATCAATGTGCTTGATTTCATGACTCATTTCGGCAATACGATACATTGATGGAGGTGGCTAATCCTAGTCATCGCGTATCGGCAGTCCCTATCCGCAATAGGCGTACAGGACGTGGCTGAGTATGGGCTCACTCCCAACTACGGGTCTAGAAGACCGCCATGATATTCGGAGGGGATGACACCCCCCCGGGCATATTCAAGGGAATAGATGCCACGAAGAAGCTCCAGCGCTGATGCTCCTGGCACATACGAGCCAACGCTTCGAGGTCAAATAGCTCGCCTGATGCAGAAATGGATCAGTCACATCGGCCGTTGGGTGCGGGACTCCGTTCGCCAACAGCTGGGTCGACTCACCGATTGGCATTCCCCATCCTGCAAGAACATACTCATGCAAGAAAACGTCCGTTTGGGGTGGGTAAACCTGTGGATAACATCCCTGTCAGTCTAAGGGTCGATATTGCATGCTGGATTCAACGGCTGTCTCACCTCCCAGCTGATCGTGTCGCTCGCAATGGCGGCAAAACCGGTGTCCCACAGCCACC
Organism: Aspergillus neotritici; assembly: GCA_023619815.1. NCBI lineage: Eukaryota > Fungi > Ascomycota > Eurotiomycetes > Eurotiales > Aspergillaceae > Aspergillus > Aspergillus neotritici. The sequence continues at coordinate 44,191 of JALZYL010000035.1, read as the reverse complement.
GAAGCATGTCAGTGGTCCCTTCCACCCCTGCATGTAAGGGACTCGGGTTATTAGAGTACTCCTGTTTTTGAGCATCGGTCATGACGGTGTCCCACTCCTTGGTTACCCCGACCCGAACAAACAGGATATCCCCTTTCTGGAAGGTGATGTTGCATTCTTGCGCTATTTCCAGAATATCGGCGAGGCGGACTTGATGCGTCGAGAAGGTACTATACTTGATCCCCTTTTTCTCGGCCCACGCGGCATAGTCGATCAACACCCCCCGACCTATCACGGTCACTTGAGCCGCTCGTCGTCGAATGGAGGTTGCCAACGGAATTGAAGGGGGTCGTACCTGCAATGCCCTCCCGTGCCCAATGCTGCAGACCAATCCGGTCATTCTTCCGGTCGGTAATTTCCTCGCTCGTGGTGCCACCGTAGAAGACTCGTTGCGTCTGGCCGGGAACCGTCTGAGAGAAGTGTCGCAGTCCGTCCCACTGGCTACTTTGCTCTAGAACACATTAGCCACGGGGTTGCCAAGGCCCAAACGGTCCAGGCAGACGGAACGTACGAGGGTTCATGGTGAAGATGTCATCGAAGGCCACCCCACCTAGGAGCGGGACGATCTGATGCTGGCATGGTTGGCGGTTCAAATTAGGATAGTCGAGCTTCGTCATATCCCATCCCATTGTGACGCGCCGCCCGGTTCTAATTTCGGAGGCCGCCGCTTTGGCGACCACCTCCGGGGTCAGGATAGCCAGCTTTCCCAAACCTTCCTCGTAGCTGCCCGGTTTTCCAACCCAGACTTGCCTGGGATTGGGGAGCTGGTCGAAGGGGATATCAAAAGGGGAAGGAGCTGTCATTTTGGGCGTACAACGAATTGGTCGATCAGTCCTCGATAATCAGGGTAATATCCCAGAACGGGCGGCAATGGAGAGGAGGGCAGTGGAAGAAGAATTCCGTATGTAAGCTCTATGCAAGGGTCTCTGCGTTGGTATAACGGCATCATGTGGTTTAAATCACCGCTTGCTTACTCACCCATGGTGGGAGCTTTGGCTCGCTGGTTGTCGGGTTCCCCCAGTGGATCCATCTCCCAACCCCTCGAGATGCGACTGACAAGTCGGATGGGTTAGGAGGAGGGGTAATGGCGGCTGTCAAACCAGAGGAATTGATCAACCCTATTTGTGGGACTGGGTGGTGGAGTGTCAGGACCAATTGGGGAGAAGCCCTCCTAGGGCACCTTTGACACTTTGGACCGTGTAGAGTCATTCGACACGCAATCGGACACAATACTTGCTATTCCCATGGGATAGTCCTCTGACCCTATACGCAAACTATTCATGAGCCACATGGCACTAATCATTCTGGTGTCAATTTGAGTTCAAACCTGGACATTCCGAAGACGACGCCGATCCCTGCATCTTGTGGCACAAGTGCGCCGTGAGAGACCGACACACGGGACCAAAAGCCAAGTATATTCGACATTGGAAGTTAGAACAGGGATTGTCTCCATCAGACGGCACAGAGCGACAGAGAAAGTGGGGTGGAAAGTGGAAAGTGGAAAGTGGAAAGGAAAGATGAGTGGGTGTGTTCATTAGATTGGTGGATCCCCGCTAAAAAGAGAAGGAACCTCAGGCAGCTAACAGATGCCCCACTTTCGAACGGGACCGTTAGATGTATTCATGATAGTCCACGGCGGGATAAAATCTTTATGAGATGTGATAGTACGTGGTATCCGAAGAATGGATACCAGAGTCACGTTGCATTCATGAAGGCGGGACCCATTCTATTATATATTGTTGTGGATTGCAGTACTGTGTCCTCATATACTACTATAGTACTTTAGCTTTAGTTAGGAGCACTAAATGTACCTCAGGCAGGGATCCGAGATAGTACTTTCTGCCTGACGAATGTGTGTCTTTATCCTAAACGAGACTAGCGTGGATGGACTGCATCAGGTGTCGACTAGTCTCTTCTTCCTCTCCCTCACCCTCACTCTCTCCCTCTCCCTCTCTCGACCCTTCCTCCTGTCCTCTGTTTATCCTCCTCTCGACTTAGTCTCAAACCATGTCACTCGATTATCCAATAGTTTCGGTGGAGTCCTTTCCCTCCCCCTTCTGATCATGGCGGAAAAGTGTAACCGTCCACGTTTCTCCCCGGTTGGTTGAAGATCTCTTGAAAGTGGGGACCTGTCGTGCTCCCCCCCAGCCCACTCTCACCAATGATCTTTCCTTCCTGGTCCATGTCATCCTATCATGGACGGGTACGACCCGGCTGAACTGGTCCTCGGTTCAAGGGGAGGATCAGAAGGGTGTGGTCTGGAAGCTAGCGAGCTCCCTCTCCCCTTACTGACGCACGGTGGTGTGGACTGGGCCTCATGCCCCAAACGAACGGGTTCGCGTCAGACTTGCGCCAAATTCACGTCTAAGAATGGGTCTGTTGCTTCTGCCGAGACTCTTATTTGAACTTTTGAGCTCTCAATATTCTATCCACTAGCTCCTCCTTTGGTTTTGTCTTCCTGTGAGTATTCCCAGTCCCCGTCTCATCATCCTAGTGCAACGTGCCGCCGCGTCCCACTTCACCCAGTCCTTATTTTTGCTCTATTCTGTGATCCTGAAGTTTGACTTTTATTGACCCTTGTCGGCGTCCGTCAGTCTGGACTCGTCAGTTCCAATTCAACCATAATGGGGACGTTCGGGTCGCAGACCAGCGTGTACAATCGGCTGGTCACGGTCTTTGTGGCCATTGGTTCATTAGTCAGTAGCACCAGCATCTCTTCCTCAAGGGTTATGTTTCATTAGCTGATCGTGTATGGCAGACCTACGGTTACTGCGCCTCCATCATCTCTAGCACCATCGGTCAGCCGGGATGGTATACCTACTTCAACCTACCGACCGAGAACGACCCCGCGTATGCCACCGTCACCACTCCGGTGATTGCCACGGCCAATGGTGTCTTCAGTGCTGGAGGGGCCGTAGGGTCCCTATTCATTATGTGGTCGTGCGACTTCTTTGGTCGTAAGGTCAACATTCAGTTGGGGGCCTTCTTCTCCATGTTTGGAGGTGCCCTCCAAGGTGGTGCAAACTCCATCGAGTATGCCGGTACCTCATCCTGAATACAAACAGTGTCTAACGGATTCCAGGATGTTCCAAGCCGGTCGCTTTATCTGTGGTCTTGGAATTGGTATCCTCGTGACCGTGTGTCCCATGTACCTCTCGGAGATGTCGAGTGCTTTCCGTCGAGGCTGGCTGGTCGGCCACCACGCCATCTTCCTCGTCTTCGGGTACATGTTGGCGGGCTGGGTTGGCTTCGCTTGCTACTACGCCGAGGGAAAGCTGGGCACGTTTGGGTGGAGGTTCCCGCTGTGCCTGCAGTGTCTGCCGGCCCTGGTCCTCCTGCTGGGGTCCCCATGGTTGCCTCGCTCTCCGCGGTGGCTGGTCTCCAAGGGCAAACATGAGGAGGCCAGGCTGGTGCTGGAGAAACTCCGCGCATCGCCGGATGACCCCCAGCACCTTGTCGCGAAGGAGGAACTCTACCAAACAAAGGAACAGATCCGTCTGGAATCGGAGCGCCTGGCTGCGTATGGCAACGTGTGGAAAGCGGTGCTGCAGAAGCCGTCTTACAGAAAGCGCATGGCGATCGGCTTTCTCACCCAGTGGGGTGCGGAGTTTGGCGGTCCTCTCATCATCGTAAGTATTGACAGGCTCAAGCCGGGAATCAGACTAACTTCGGCAGAACAACTATGCCGTGATCCTGTACCAGAACCTGGGAGAAACCGGATCGATGCCCTTGCTTCTCGCCGCCGTCTGGCTGACCACCGCTGGTAAGACAACCAGATTATTGACCATTCCTCGCCTTTACTCATTCTTATCTAGGTGTTGTTTACAACCCGCTGGGTGCTTGGTTGCATGACAAGGTAAACTCGCGTCGTGGCATGTACATCACCGGTTTTGTGGGGATTATTGTCACCACGAGCTGTCTAGCTGCGATGACGGCCGAATATGCTGGCACCACGAACCGGGTCGGAAATGGCTTTGGCATCTTCTTCATGTTTCTGTATTTGGCTTTTCAGGGGTAAGTGACCACCTAACCTCCATGCTGAGTTGATGCTCATCGGATGTAGAACCTGCTGCGATACGACGATGTACCTTTACGTGTCGGAAATCTTCCCGACCGAAATCCGGCCAATTGGCATGGGATTCTCGCTTTTCGGACAGTTTGCCGGTATGTCCTGTGGCGTGTTGGGTTGTGACCCCTGCTGACGGATCTAGCGACACTCATTCTGCTTCAAACTGCCCCGATGGGTTTCGCCAACGCTGGCTGGAAGTACTACCTGGTCATCATCTGCTGGTCGGCCGCATTCATTCCTGGTAAGACGGGCTTCCCCTTGTTTACTTATGATCTCGCCCGCTGACCCGTCCCAGTGATTTATTTCTTCTTCCCTGAGACTGCCCGCCTCACGCTGGAAGAGATCGCCAAAAACTTCGGCGAAGAAGTCGCCGTACACCTCACAGACGCCACGGACGAAGAGAAAGCGCAACTCGAGCGGGACATCGTCGCGCGCTCGAACAGCTCGGCGGCAGGCGACGACAGCCGCAAGGAGATGGAAACCACCACCACGCCCGACTCGAACGGAAGACAGTAAGGGTAGAACAAGGGTGTGGGTGAGACTCGAAGTCTCAAAGACAATCATCGAAGCTTCTTACCCCAGTGGGAAACAAAAGTTCGGCTCTGCGATGAGCACGAACAGCGGACGGTGTTAGACCGATCCCATTCGATACAGTTAATTTTGCGGGCATAAAGAATAGCCCTCCATCCCGATTTGACCCATATAACAGAGTTGTAATGTAAATTCCGCATGTGTAGCATACACACATAGCATAGCATATACATGCCAATAATTGCTTTCTTTCCTTATTACCTAGTCTACTATCTCAACCTAGCACACATAGAACTTTCAATAGATGAAATAGTGAGTAGTTAGTAGGAGTAATAGTACTAATTCGCATCTGCTAACATGGCCTCCCTCAACCATTCGACCATCGGCAAGCAGTAGTCAAGGTACCTAATATAGAAAAAATACCGCTACACCAAAACGTTGAACAACGCTTGGTATAGGGCTTAACCAAGTTGATACGCTAACACCTAAGGCCTCGATATCATCCCATTCTATCACCAGATAACATATAACTTAATATGTGCATTTATATCAACCAACAGGGCTAGTCCTCTATCCGACCCAAAACAAACATATACATAATCTAATATATATAGCAAGAGAGAGAGCATGGGAATATAAAGTATCTATCTAATAATGCGGAGGATCCCATTCGCAATCGCAATCGCAATCGCATTTGCAGTCACAGGAAAACAAAACAGACACGCCCGTTCTTCGTTCCGTTCCTTCCTTCCCATTAGCATGTACAAAGAAAAGAAAAGAAAAAGAAAAGGAAAAAGAAAACACCAGTCATTCGTTCTATATATAGGAGCCTGCCCTGTTGATGACTGGCTGGGGCGCCTGGGCGGGTAGGGTAAGGTAGGGTAGGGTAGTAGCCATGTTGTGTGTTATGGATGAGGACGACTTGGGTATATACGGTTGGTCGTCCTCTGGGTGTGTTCACGTAGGGTGCACCAGGTTGAGGAGAGGGAAGAGAGAGAGAGGGTGGGAGGGACGAGTAGTAGTAGGTGGTGAGAACCCGGCACCACTGCTTAGACGAGAAAGAGAGAAAGAGGGAAGGGAAAAGTCGATCAGGGTAGGAGAATCGAGGATCGCACGTCGTCCATTCGGTCAACCCATCCTTCTGGGAAGCTGCGCTGTTTGAACCACGCTTGCTCTAGTTCTTCTAGACCCTTTTCGACGTTCTGATAACCACCACTGTTAGTATTGTATGGTCTGGTCGCTCGGGGGTGAGTGAGAGAACGAGAGACATACCTTGAACCCAAACCGCTGCAGCTCGATCATCGTCTGTCGCACGTATTTCTGCTCCCCCTCGTCCCGCGTTTCCCTACCCGCTGTGAAGAGCGGCCACAGCACTGCAAGCTGGCCAACATCTTTGGCCAGCGTGCCTATCAGAGCGAGGATCCGGGATGCGAGCATGTCCATCAGTTCCCGCGGCGGCTGGCAGTCCGGACGCTCGGCGGCGGCCACCTTGTAGAGGAAGATGTTCGTGGCCTTTTCGTACGCCTCGATGCAGCCGGTGTACTCGAGGATTTCCGGATACGGGAACAGCCGCAGACTTTCATCGTCTAGACTGCCGAGTTTCTGGAACGGGTCCGGGGCGGCTTTCCGCCACTCGACGAGACGGCCTAGGAGCTCGTTGAAGATCATGTCTTGCTGCGCGTGCGAGACGATCCCTTGCTGTTTCGTCTTGCCGAATGCGCTGATGGACGCCTGGATCTCCATCATGACTGACCAGCATTGTCGCAGTTCGATCAACAGAGGGCTGTCCGGGGAGTCAGACGACAGGCTGGGCGTCCCCAGGTTATATTCCCAGCCACCGCCGTGCGTCCGCCAGTAGCTGCCCTCCACCACGGTGCCGTCGCTTGTCGCGCACGCGCCCGCCACATCGAGGTAGGACAGGAGGGACACGAGGAAATTCCGGAGGGGATGGTTGGTTTCGGCGAGGCGTTCGGCTTCTTTGGCGGGATCGCTGTTCGGAAGAAAGAGGATGCGGTAGATTTCGCGGGCGCCTTTGAGATGGATCGCCCAATTGTGATTTTGCGAATCCATCATCTGCTCACATTAGCGGGGGGAAACCGGAGAAAAGCGGGGTATCATGGATGGTCGCGCACCTCAAAAAGGGACAGTAATAAGCAAGTGGCAAAATCGCTCAGCTGGACGTTGTGGTCCGGTTGGATGTACTTCTGCCGGAACGACTTGACCACCTCCCCGTACTTGCCCATCGCATGCTGGAAGTGTGTGTTTCGTTGTTGTCCGCGGGAGGTATTGGCCAGATGGAGAGCCCCCAGCGCCTGCATGGCGCTGGCCACAGAGTGCGAGGTGTGAGCCATGTCGGGGAAATTCCGGCGGAACGGGTTGATATTGCTGGAGTTATCGTAGATCAGGAGCAGCGTCGCCACTTGGTCAATGAAATGGGTGTAATATCGACCGTCGATGCATTGCAACGATGAGGCCTCGAACCCCGCGAGACCCATGGGCTCTTGGAAGCGGTACTCGACCGGTCTCGACTCAGACACGGTCGTCGGCGACACGACCACTCCGTCCAATGGTTCCTCGTTCGCATCTTGTTCCCGCTTGACTGGTTTTCCATCTACACTAGACACATCCAGCGTGCTCGAGATCGATCTCTTGTTTTGCTTCTTCAGGGCCGACGACGATTCTGACGGCGGTGGCGGGGGTCCGTAGACCTTGAACGTCATGCGACCCTGGGTGCCATCGCATTCCAAGCCTAACCGTGTGCAATTCCTACACGAGGGAGAGGCCTCATCGCAGCGCACATGACGGCGACGACAGGTCGAACAGCCCGTGAAACCCCGGTGATGCCAGCGGCGCACTCGTTTTCGTTTCTCGGGAGGGTGATTGGTGGCAGACAGTTGAGGTTGCGGGGCGGAGGAGGGAGGGCAGACGACGCTGTGAATCTCCATGAGGCGGCGAGGGGAAGGAATGAAGGAACCTGTGGGGTAGAGACATGAAGAAGCAAGGGAGCAATCGAGACGAGTCCAGCCAAAAGGATGTGTTGGATTCGACTGGAAGAGGGGATCCAGAAATAGGACACTTCGGAGGGAGGGGGGGAGGAAAGGATAGAAGAAGCGGTGCGGAAAAGACAGACAGATGAGATGCAGGCTGCACCGCCGACGATCAGGGACAAGGGTGTCGAAGGATGCTGACGGACAGAGTCATGTCCATCCAGATGGGGATGACGAACCAAAAAATGAAGTCCAAAGTTGCGATGAACTTCTTTTTACTCCGGACGAACCTGAGGCATCCTGGGGTGGGGCGGGAACTCCAGGCAAAATCGAGGAGGGAAAAATAAGTTTTGGACGGTTTGGAATCCATCATCTTACTTAACCTTCTTCTAACTCCCCCCGAAATGAAATCACCGTCCGTTCCCACTCCAACACCGCGATGGCCGCTGATCGACCTTAGTGGTTGATCTTCGCATGCTCTTCTCCAAACCTAACTCGTCTTCTCCTCGTGGCTCCGATCGTTTCCGGTTTGAGAATGCTTGGCAATAGGATAACCTTTCTACCGGCCGAACAACCACGGACCCAGACACGCATGCTCCAACAGGAAAGACAGTGAAAGGGAAGAAAAAGAAAAGCAAGAGAAAGGGAGAAAAAAGGGAACAAAGGGAAGGAAACAAAAAAAGAGAAAAAAAAGAGAAAAAAAGACGGAGAAAAGAGATGACAAGGAAAAAAATGAGGAAAAATACCGCATGGAGGTCTGCCCAATCGAAATTCTGACCTCACCTCCCCATAAACCCAGTCGACCACCTTCGTCGCATATCCCCACTTCATGATCCACTAATGCGATTTCCACCGATGGATGGTCTTCGCACTCTCCCCTCCCCTCTCATGTCATCCGCGGGCTATCATTTGTCGATCCGGACAAGCTAGTCCTGAATTTCTCGGGCCATGGTCGTTCAAACCATGCTGGGAAGGATTCGCGCCGCCTGGTCACTAATGCGTCCGTCAGACACTTGAAATTGTCTCCGGGAGGATCTTGATTTGATGGCGTCGGTCTGTTCCTCTCCTTCATGCGCCATTGCCGCTGCAGGTGGAACAATGGACGCGGCTTTTGCTTTTTCTAAGCGTCTGAGGAGGCGGGGGCGATTCCTTGGGTAGGTCCTTCCAGCGTCCCAACATGCACGTTTCTTTCTCGATCCATCCACAATCTCGCATGGTCGTCCCTCAAAAACCACCTAGCGGCGAAAGTGGGCGGGTGGTCCCCGCCCCGTACGCTACTGGGAGAGCCTACCAATAGCCGGCTCGCAGTTTCCTAGAGTGGCTCGGTGAGGGACTATCCTTGGACAGCGCTTCTTGGCCTTGTCGCTCGACCAAGAGCTCGTTCCAAAGAAACAAACAATAAATTATAACCTTTACGAAAAGGAAGAAATGATGGGGAAAAAAATTAAAAATTAATAAAAAAAAAAAAAGGACAAGCAAATCCACGATAAAACGAAAAACGAAAATCCTTACAATCCAACATGGCTAGTGGTGGCATCTCACTTTCAAAGTTGGGTCCTTCCAGGGGCCAAACCGCGGTCGATCTTTGACTACGTACTCGACCCTAACTTCAGGGTTGGCGTGTGCCGCATGGTGATCAACCCGGGCTCTACGGGGCGATGATTCGCGGCATTTACACACCGTAGTATGTCATCACAGCGGGGATGATCAACTGGGTTGGCTGGAGAAGCTCGGCATCTTCAAAGGTTTCGAACAGCTTCCACTTGCATGTGCCGGGGAAGATACCACGTCCTAGGCGTGACGGCACGGATCATCCCACCGCTGATGGACTGGACTTTCCGTCCTCGGACTGGAAATAGGGGAAGGTCTTGGCCGTCCGATCATTAAAGGGCCAGATACAACAGAGTTCGTCCCACGGAGTGCTTCTCCGTGGAAAAGTGAGGGCGATGATGGCTGTCTCATGTCGATCCCTGCGGGCCGGTGCTTATCTCTGTTTCGTCGTAGTGGTACAGAGTATCTATCAATTTTCAGGGTCTGAGTGGTCCTGCCGATCTGACGTTGGCTATTCTGTCCTTTACAGTGCGTGGCCTCGGGGCCAGCGCACGCGACTGATCCGTCGGATGTGCATACATGGCATACATCTATCAACGTCAACGCATTGAAAACCTCACGAAATCAAAGCACTTGCGTAAAAGAAAGAAAAGAACAAAGAACAAAGAAAGAAACGAACAAAGCATATCCTCCTCCGTTCCCAATTCGTTTATAGTTAGTTCTCTCCAAGCAAAAAAAGGAAAAAGTCTTAAGTTTAAACCCACACAGGGGGGCAGACATTCAATCCACGCATCCAATCAATCAATCACAGATCAACTAATCAATCAGATAGATAAATAAGATAACCAAGCACAACGACCATTGGACTGAAAATAGAAAAGAAAGAAAGAAAGGAAAGGCAAAACAGGGACCCCGTCGATTATAATTTTAATTTCCCCCAACCTGGACAGTCAACCCCAACGGGGACTCTAGCTTCATACTTTACTTGATTTATTTTCCTCTCGTAACTCTATAGGTACCTAGATACCTACTCTGGCTAGCTAGCTCGTTGGTTAGTTCGTCACCAGTTAGTGAGTTGGTTGGTTGGTTAGTAGGTAGGTAGTTAGAGAGCGCTAGCCTCCAAAGACACCTATTTATAGGATTAGGATTCGGATTAGGATTGACATTTATTATATTATGTTATATTGTATCGTATCATATGATATTATATTATACTGCTTTATACTTTATTATATTACTTTATATTATTTATATTATATTACTTCATCCGGCTTATAACAATGTCTCAAACAAAGACCGCTCAATGGTTAAATAGTGTTTGTTTGTTGGGAATTGGCGGTTATGCACCTATTTACCCAGGGACAGACGCGTCGATGGGAAGTAGGTGAGGTGATGTATCTATCTATTTAGCTATCTGGTGAGAGGGAGAGGGCCTAACGGTGATCACTATACTCCGTACTGTTATCACCTAGGTATTAACTGGTGCTAATGTTGAATTGAGCTCCACATGGAGGCTTTATGGAGAGGTGGGTTGGGGTTGGGCGTATGGAGTACGGATACGTAGATGGTATATGGTTGGGACCTACTAAGTATATGGGGTATTGATTAATTAATTAGGTACCTAGAGGTCTATAGGAAGGAAGGAGTAAGGAGTAAGGAGTAAAGACACCCCCATCCCATCCCTCCCTCCTATCCACGCAACCAATATAAACCCTTCCTAACAAACTGTCTCAGTCAGGCAATGCTGCCTGCTCCCTCTCCTCCCCCTGCTGCAGTACGTATACGCTGTTTATACTGCCCGGTTTAATAACTTAGGCAGTTCCAGGTAGGTAGGTAGGTAGGGAAGGTTGGACGCTTGCATGGATGGGTGAGACATGGTGGTTTGGGGATGGGTTGAGGCTGCAGGTGGTTGATTTACTGGTCACTGGGGGCTCCGTCTAATCAATACCCCTGTCGAAGTAAGACCCATGGTTTGACTGGCATATATCGAAATTAATGATCGGATTATATTGACGATCAATCTAGCTCAACCTATGGGTATGGGCCATCGTTACGATTACCATTCATCATTACCAGCCCGGTACTACAGACTTTCTTTTCTTTTCTTTTTGTCGAGCCCTCACGTCCGGGATGGTTCATTGCTGGGCTCGCGCGTCCGCTCCTCACCCGGAGGCACGCCCACCTCTTCGACTGTTGTGCTCGCGCCCTTGCTGTCGATGAAATGCGAGATGCGGTTCCGCGGTAGCCAGGCCTCCTCTGGCATGACGACGTACGATATCAGGGCGAAGATGGTGACAGAGGCCATGATGATGGGAGCATCTAGACCGGTTAGCGCATACTCTACACAAGCAAGTGGGAGGAACAAGTACAGTTGAGGGTCTCCCCGGATACGGGAAACTGGTACGGCGAGAAGAGCACGGCCACCACCCATCCGTTCCAGAATACCGCGATGAACTGGAACGGCTTGCTCCAGTGGCCCAGGCTCCACTGCGGCGTGGGGAACCGGTGTGGTGTGCATAGCAGCCGCGCTAGGCAGATCAGCCCGTATGCGGCGGCGCTGGGCACGCCCGCGGCTGAGACGAGCGATGTGAAGGCCACGTCCGAGGGCAGCAGCGTGCAGGTGATGATGGCGCCTACGGCCCAGACGACGACTACCGCGTTGCGTGGCTGACCGTTGTGTACGCGGGACACCCACGTCGAGAAAGGGAGGACGCCGTCTCGTGCAACGGCGAAGACTAGTCGGGAGGCGGCCACGATGGCGATCGCGGTGTTCTTGTGGCCATTAGTTGGGGTGTGGCTGACAAAGAAGGAAACAAGGGAAGATGGAGACGTACGAGCCACAGAGCGACAACGCATATGATATTCATGAAGATATGGCCGCCTTTGCCTAGCACTGCGGCGTAGAGCGGCACGAACGGTTGCGGGGAGCCGAATTCGAAAAGTTTTCCCGGGTTTGGCTGCTACTGTCAGTACTTAACAAGGGGAACCAAACCAGGAGACAAACCGCGCAAAAGAGAAACAAGATGATGGTCGCGAGTCCGCCGAATCCGCTTGCTACTGTGCTCCAGAAGATCCCCCGCGCGGCCGTCACCGAGGCGTGCTTGGTCTCCTCGGCGACGTGCCCCGAGGCGTCGAAGCCGATCAGGATACCGGCCGTGGCGAGATACGACAGGCACCAATTCCATCCGGGAGGGGCGCCGGTGCCGTTGTAGGTCGACATGAAGGCCTCCTCCGCCGTCCGGAACCCCCAGGTGTTGTGGGTGCCGATCGGGAGCCAGACAAGGTTGAGAATGAAGTCCAGCATGACGACCGTCGAGGAAATATAAAAGACGAATCGGAAATAGCGAGCTTGTACAGTGGTGAGCATTGGAGGCGGACAGACAAGCGAGACGACTTACGAGGCATAAAGTTGAGGAGCGCGGCCAATGCCAGCAACACCTCGGTGCAAATCCATTGGACTGCACGGAATTTGACATCGCTGGTGTCTTTGGGGAAATCGACGTTGAACACGGTCAATTCCTGCACCTGTCAGCGACTGAGTCGGCACCCAGAAGGGGGACGAAGAGACTCACAGATAACATGTAATTGACCGCCGATTGCGTATTGCTGGCACAAAAGGTGGTCCATGCCGTCGTGCTCCACCAGGCGACAATGAAGCCAAAGAGCCGTCCGAACCGGGGACCACCGGCTTCCGCTGCCCATAGATAGATGGAACCCGCGGATGGCGATGCGGAGCAGACCTCCGCTATTACGGCCGCCGTAATGAAGGTGAAAACCATGGTGACAAGGTAGCTCGTCCTGCGTCTCGTCAGATCGCTACAATTCCGCCGCCGGACCAATACTCACCAGTACGCTAAATTCCCACCCGCCATAATTCCGGTGCTGAAGGTGACACGGACACCACCGATGAAGTAAAGCGCGGCTAAACATGTGAGTAGGAGATCCCCGGCGACCCAAGATTAGGTTGTCCTACCAAAGGTGGTTGCGAAGTTCTCGAAGAAACTATACGTCCGATGCAAGACCTGGTCATTGTCCAGTCAACCGCAGTTCTCTTTGTTCTGCTCACGCCGTGACTCACCGGCTTGTAGCCCATTGTTTTCTGCAGGATGTTAGTATTGGACCATGAAATGACCGGCGGCGAGTAGGATGACGCATACCAACAATGCTGCATCATCTTGAGATTCGCGCTGGCTTCTGTCCTCTTCTCCATCGTTGGCGAGCGGATCCTGATCGACGAGGGAATCCTGCTGGTGGACGGTCGGCGGGGCCATTGCCGCGGGGTCTGTGTACATGCTACACGTTAGGAGTATGGAAGGGCAGAGACACCACTGGGCTGGCGACACCGTTCCTGTAGACGATTTTTGATTTTGACGTTGATGTCAGGAACAGGTCAGACCCTGTCAGAAAGTGGATGAACGAAATGGGAAAAAAAAGGTTTTCCGGGACCTAAAGCTTACACCGAAGCTTTGATGGGAAACAGGATAGGAAAGGTCTAGTCCGATCCCATCGCTTTTCCCCTACCAATGGTATCCCAGAGTAAAATGAGCGATAATCAGATAACTACGATCGTTGCTGAATCGGAGATGACTGGTCCGCACGTTGCAATCATGAAGAGGGACCTGCAAATGAGAAAGATGGTGCCAACCAGAAACGGCGAACGTGGGTCCCGGACTAAAGCAGGCCATACCACTCCGCCCGAGTTTATTCTGTGGTGCCTCATTTCCTGATTTCTTTTTGATATAGCGCGTATTCGTTGGCTAGAGGCGCTACGTGATTGATTTTCATCATCTGTTGTATCTGGCAGGGTATTGGATTTCACTGTAGACCATGACATCAATCTCATTCTGGAAGCCATGAAAGTCATCACGTCATTTTCTGCCCCACGATGGGGAGTTTCTTCGCAGTGCAGGACGGGATCGAAGCATCTCGGTGTGTTGATAGATTGTAATCCCAAGAGTGGAGAGACAGTAGTTTATATCTCGAGAGAGGATAGAAGAGAAGTGAGGGAAACAAAGAAGAGAAAATATTAGAAGACGTGATGGCAGCCTCAGGCAACAACCAGCAGTTCCCGTGATCGGGAGGACTTCGGGCCGTCTATATAGATTGATTCTTTTATTTATTCATATTCATTTATCTATTTATATTTATATTGACTGATTTATTTATATTTATATTTATGCTTATTCCTTTATACCTATTTTATTCCATTTTTTTAGTTCTTTTTACTTTATGCCAATCTCAGTGGTCGATGTCTTGGGCAGAAGTGCATCTCCGTCCTTCCTCCGCGTTCGCTGCTTCGAGAAGTATCATCCTGGAAGAATTCAACCAGGATGGGATGCAGTCAATGCACGCTATCCCAAACGTCTTTCGGCGTGAATGGTCAACCGATGAACAATTGACACTGAATACAACATCCTTATGGATGCCAACCCCGTCCGTCCGAGCATCGGCACTTCTCTCCCCACTGAGTGGTGGAGTCAACTGGCAGCTGACGGTCGGGGTTGTCTTCCCCACACGGATTTCCCCTCACTTTCCACGTCTTTGGTCACATCGTATGGACGTCGGCGCGACACCGTTTCATCCTTCTCACCATTCGAACGGAGGAAACCACCATTCAACAGGCAATAATCCAACAGACACGCATTTGTGGAAAAGAACCCGCCATTCTCTCCACCCCCTCTTTCCCACCCCCTTGCTGGACGGGAATGAATGGCTATGGACGATCGGTCCGCTTTGACCGATCGAGATCCCCGCCTCAGGCACAACGCGAGAAAGCGGGCTTTGATTGAGGTTGCCGGATTTATGTCGGCCAACCCACTATGACTCCCCCTTCTCTTCCATGACCGTCCTTCACCGTTTCCTCCTTTTCTTCGGCTTCATTTTCCTGTGGTTCTCCTCCATCGGTGGTCTAGGATATTATCGTCCCTCCTCTGCCTCGGTTAATCCAACCCATGTGGGTCGACGCCTGGGCATGAGGTTTTCTTATACTTCTCAGCTCCAGTCCCATCCTTTCCGCTGTAGGTGGCTGCGTCAACAATGAGTTCGCTGTCTCTGCGGTCGGCCCTGGCGCCGTGTCGAGCGCTGCTCAAGGGTCATCCAGGGAAGTCGTTCGTGATCGGGAAGCATGCTCGTAAGCCAGCAATCGCTCATCACCCCTTCTCCCTTGTTCTACAGGAACTGATGGATTGGTGTCCCAACCGATAGCCCTACCGTTCAGACAGGTTTCCAATTATGCCACATACCGCCGCGACCACGAGCTCCTGCCGGCTCCACACTCCCAGGCCTCTCGGACATACGCCACCAGTGCGTCGGATGTGTCGCCCGTCCCCGTCGTTCCCTATTCCGCCTTGACCGTGGGCGTGCCCCGAGAATCATTTCCCGGTGAGCGTCGTGTCGCTCTCACTCCACAGAATGTGGCGATGCTTCTCAAGAAAGGCTTCTCCCGTGTGCTGGTCGAACGTGGCGCCGGAGAGGAAGCCCAGATGCTGGATCTGGTCTACGAACAGGCGGGGGCTACCTTGGTCGATCGAGCCACGGTCTACTCCCAGAGCAATATTGTCTTGAAAGTCCGCAGCCCACAGCAGGAGGGACCCTTCAACGAAGTACAGGCGCTCCAGAAAGGCACCACGGTTATCTCGTTTTTGTATCCCGCCCAGAACAGACCGCTGGTCGAGGAACTGGCTCGACGCGGTGTGACCACCTTTGCCATGGATATGATCCCGAGAATCTCTCGCGCGCAGGTGTTCGATGCTCTTAGGTGGGTTGTTTTGCTCTCGGCGGGGATGCGGTCCCGCTAACATACGGTAGTTCAATGGCCAACATTGCTGGGTACAAAGCGGTTTTGGAAGCTTCTAATCATTTCGGTCGATTTCTCACTGGTCAGGTTACTGCTGCGGGGTATGTTCTTCTCTCATATTTGAACGAGTCAAAGCTAACGCGCCCTCCAGCAAGGTGTGTTCCCCGGAGCGCATGGGATCTCTCGTGCTAACCGGTCTAGATCCCCCCGAGTAAGGTTTTGGTTATCGGAGCCGGCGTAGCTGGCTTAAGTGCCATTGCTTCTGTAAGTAGATGTGCCGGGATCTGGGTATGATTCCACGCTGACGCGGACAAGGCCCGTCGTATGGGAGCCATCGTTCGAGGGTTTGACACCCGCCCGGCTGTCCGAGAACAGGTTCAATCGCTAGGCGCCGAGTTCATCGAGGTCGACTTCCAAGAGGATGGCGCAGGCCAGGGTGGATATGCCAAAGAAATGTCCAAAGAGTTCATCGAGGCGGAAATGAAGCTTTTCATGGAACAAGCGCGCGATGTGGACATCATCATCACGACTGCTCTCATTCCTGGAAAACCGGCACCGAAGTTGATCACCAAAGAGGTGGGTTTCCCGGAGGTCCGACATGGTCCGACATGGCTAATCCCGTCCCAAGATGATTGCCGCGATGAAACCTGGCTCGGTGGTCGTGGACCTCGCGGCGGAAGCCGGAGGTAACTGCGAAGCAACCGTCCCCGGCCAGCTCGTCAACTACAAGGACGTCACGATCATTGGTGGGTATACAAGCTACGAGGGTTATGGAACATGCTGACCATTGCAGGATACACCGATTTCCCGTCCCGGCTACCGACTCAATCGTCGACCCTGTACTCGAACAATATCACCAAGTACCTGTTGTCTATGGCCCCTCAGGAGAAGTCGTATGGTGTCGACCTATCCGACGAAGTCGTCCGCGGTTCAATTGTCACCTTGGATGGAGAAATCTTGCCGCCCGCCCCGCGTCCCGCCCCTCCCCCGGCCCCCAAAACCGAACCGGCCGCGCCGACCAAGGTGCAAGCGGAGCTGGCCCTGACCCCGTGGCAGAAGGCCACGCGCGATGTCACGACCGTCACTGCCGGAATGGGCTCCGCCCTGGCTTTGGGCAAGGCTACGGGCCCGATCTTTATGGGCAACATGATGACCTTTGGACTGGCTGGTCTGGTTGGATATCGGGCGGTCTGGGGCGTGGCTCCGGCCCTGCACTCCCCCTTGATGAGTGTCACCAATGCGATTTCCGGTACGGTCGATCTCTTTCTGTCTAGTCGCCGCTAACGGTCCCAGGTATGGTGGGTATTGGAGGATTTTTCATCATGGGCGGTGGATACGTCCCTACGACCGTTCCCGAGTACCTCGGAGCAGCCTCGGTTCTCTTGGCGTGCATGAACGTGTCAGGCGGCTTTGTGATCACCAAGCGCATGCTGGATATGTTTAAGCGTGAGTAGCTTAGTCCTGTGGGGTGTTTCCTCGCTGACTTCCCAGGCCCCACCGACCCACCCGAGTACCCATGGCTGTATGCGATCCCGGCCACACTGTTTGGGGGCGGGTTCATTGCGGCCGCCAGCACTGGCATGGCCGGCATCGTGCAGGCGGGCTATCTGGTTAGCAGTCTGCTGTGTATGGGTGAGTAGTCCGCTTGGGGGTTTTATTATCAGTAGTGGCGCTGACATGAGAAGCTTCGATCTCGGGCTTGTCCTCCCAACAGACGGCCCGACGGGGTAACATCTTCGGTATCTTGGGTGTAGCTTCGGGGATCCTTGCGTCCTTGTACGCAGCCGGCTTTGATGCCGAGACTTTGACCCAGTTCGGGGCCATTGCAGGTGTCGGTACCGTTGTCGGTATGTGGAATTGGCCCATGGTTGATGTTTGCTCACACCACTAGGTGCTATTATCGGTCGCCGGATCACACCCACCGGACTTCCCCAGACTGTTGCGGCGCTGCACTCGGTGGTTGGCCTTGCTGCCGTGATGACCAGTATCGGAAGCGTGCTCACTGATATTGGTGATATCTCGACCCTCCACATGGTGACAGCCTACATGGGTGTTCTTATTGGTACGATACCCTTCTCCCATCGTTGGTCGAGGCTGACCGGATAGGCGGTATTACATTCACTGGTTCGATCGTGGCATTCATGAAGCTCGCCGGGCGCATGGCATCGCGACCAACTATTCTTCCCGGTCGACATGTGATCAACTCGACCCTGCTGGGAACCAATGTAGCGACCATGGGAGCTTTCCTCACCATGGCGCCAGCGAGTCCGGCTATTGCAGCGACCTGCCTCGGTGCTAATACGCTTCTCAGTTTTATAAAGGGATATACGACTACTGCCGCTATCGGTGGGGCGGACATGCGTGCGTATGCCTTGGACGATTCTAGGTTGTTGCTAATTAACTGTAGCTGTCGTGATCACGGTGCTCAATGCATACTCCGGATTTGCCCTGGTGGCCGAAGGTCTCATGCTTGACAACCCCCTCCTTACCAGCGTCGGATCTTTGATTGGTGTCAGCGGCTCCATCCTGTCCTACATCATGGTATGCTCGTCCGCTCGGTAGGAGACGACCGTTGCTAATCGTTCAGTGTGTCGCCATGAACCGATCTCTCACCAACGTCCTTTTCGGCGGCATCGCCGCACCGCAACAAGCGCAGAAGCAAATCGAGGGCAAGATCACCACGGCCACCGTGGATGACGTGTCCGAAGCGCTGACCAATGCCGAGAACGTTGTCATTGTATGTCTCCCGACCCATCCATGACCGACCGCTCAGCTAACCCACGTTAGGTGGTCGGATACGGCATGGCAGTAGCCAAAGCGCAGTACCCCCTGGCCGAGATTGTGAGCATGCTGCGCGCCCGGGGGGTCAACGTTCGCTTCGCGATCCACCCAGTTGCGGGACGCATGCCGGGACAGTGCAATGTGCTCCTTGCGGAGGCGTCGGTACCTTACGACAGTATGCTGCCACCTGTGTGACGAAGAAAGAATAACGCTAACAAGACCAGTCGTGCTCGAGATGGACGAAATCAACGACGACTTCTCCGACACGGACGTCACCCTTGTCATCGGCGCCAACGACACGGTCAATCCCAGCGCGCTGGAACCGGACTCGCCTATCTCCGGAATGCCTGTCCTGCAAGCATGGAAGAGCAAGCAAGTCATCGTGATGAAACGGGGGATGTCAAGCGGATACGGTACGCGCCTTACTCTTCCAGCCTGGAGAAAATAAAAGGGAGTACTAATAACGTAGCCGACGTGCCCAACCCCATGTTCTTCATGGACGGAACGAAAATGCTCTTCGGCGATGCCAAGGCTTCCTGCGATGGTAAGACATATCTTTCCTTTTTCTTTTTTCCCTCTGTATAAAGCCAGGATTGACTAACCGTATCCACAGCAATCAAAACCAACCTGGAAGCACGGAAGTAAGAGCTGGTTACAGTAAGCTTTCAAGGGTATAACAAGTTCATTTCTTTGCAGAGGATGCTCAAATGCGAATGCGAATGCGAATCGAATGCGAAATCGTATATCTTAGCTGAGTTATATGCATTAGCGACTAGCTATTAAGGTATCCTGAGTTACTAGTTCACTATATACAATTGATTGCTCTATTCTGTTTTGATACTGGTAAAAAGAGGTTCGTGGAACGGAAGTAGAGTTAGGAGTGTATCCGTAACCCTTAGTACTCAGGGCGTGGATATAGGGGAATTACCCTAAGGAGTCCTTTCCCATATACTTGTATTATAACTAGGGATAGAAAGAGGGAGCTCCATATGGAGGAAGAGAGAGAGCTGATCAATATTGCGAAGCAAAGCAAGAGTATTATTGAAGGCAAAAAATGACGGAAACAGCGAACACCACTAGCACTGGAACCCAAACCGACTGCTCTATAGAAAAATGAAGGTGTTATTTATTATCCACACACATCACGAATGTGTAGATGCGAGGGGCGGATAGGAGTCTGAGGTCCTTCGAAGTTCAGTGAACAGATAGAGGGTATCGTATCAATCAAGAGGAACCAAATCCAATGCACGACGGGACCAAGCACAGGCCGTGAAGCTGATAAGTGTAGGAGGAGGAGGGGCGATTTGTTGATTCCCGTGAGGAGTGAGAATGGTCTCGTCACTGTCGGTGTATGTGTATGTAGTGGACTATGTGCGCAGACGACGCAAAACGGTCGGTGGGCTTGACCACGATCAGTGCCTTAAATCGATTTGAGGGGGTCCAAGTAGAACGAAACGAGCCCTGTTGGAAGCGTGGGTATAACGGTGATGAATGATAATGAAGGCTCTGGGGTCTCTTAGAATCTGAATGGCCATATAATCAATCGGTTGGCTTATTTCAGAGAATCCACGGTGTTGGCTTTTCATTTCCATTCTTTCGAGGAAGCGCGTAAACTTGCCCTTATCCAAGGGTTTGTAGATAGACCCATCATCGACGCTGTTCCCCCCATCATATGCCAACTCCAACGCCAATGCCAACGCCAACGCCATGTGCAACTGGTGGCTGTTTGCAATGAAGTGGGATTTGACCATATTTGTATTTGTATCTCGTAATACTCAAGTGTCAGGATAAAGATAATTGCGGTCACCCTCCTTCGAAGCGTCGCCATGCAGCTCGGACGCCAGCTTCGGAGAGAGCACAACCGGGTGCTATCGTGCTTGCTGCCGTTCTGCAGGAGTGTAGAGTGACTCACCATGTGCTGAAAAGAGGGAACGTGTCCAGTATTGGCGGGCTCGGGGTTCTGAATACCGATGTAATACTTGAGATAGAGACCGGGCCAAAAGATAGACAACTTCGCGTTGCCGTACATCCACCCTGGCTGCTCGTCAAACAATTTGGCAATGTCTTGCGCAGACCAATAGCCTGCGAATAGACACCAGCTGTCAAATAGAATAGCAATAAGAACATTAGAGGTACCACAAGAAGCAGTATCCATGAATGAACATCCCTCGTACAATTCTCGAGACACACACTGATGAGTAATCCAGGGAGGGGTGATGATTAGGGTTGATGGAAAATAGGTATGGGCTGGGGACCCAATGGGAGTGGTGGTAGGGCATGAGAGTGTAAAGGAAAAACAGTCCCTACCTGAATCGATATTTGAATATTTTGAGTAATGAGCAGGGGATCGTTCGCTGTCACACTCTGCAGTGAGACTGTGTACCCGGTCTCCTTCGACCGGTATGGTGTGAGGATTGCTATTGTCTTGTAATAGATGATTGTGGAAGTCGGGATGTGAGAGCGCTGATTATTGGAGGCCCTCAGGGTCCCAGCTTAGCCTCATGGGCGGAGCGTAGTAGAGCTTTGTCTGCAGGGTATGCAACGCGACGTCGACCCTTTTGGGGCCTGTCCAAATGATCTTGATACCATCCGCAGATTGACTTGCCGCAGGGCGATTGAGGATTGTTTATTCGTCGTCAGATTCTTGTTGATTTAGACGGATAACAAAGTATGTTGGGCTCAAAGTATGTTGGGCTGTAAGTAGAATCGGAAGTTTCTTTTGACGTGAGATCTGGCTTGCAAGTCAGACCCAGACTGCTGTACGTTGAGTCCTCCTTAGAGTGTTTAAACTCTGCAGTGAGTTCTTCGATTGTGTCTCAGGTCACGCTGGCTTGGCTAGTACCCAATTCCTAGAGATTTAATAGCATCAAGTTCACAGTTCGCCAACCTGCTTAAAAACCTTTTCTCGTGCGTGCTTCCCGTTCGAAGCGGACCGTAGCTCGCTCTGGGTAATATCGAAGGTCCCAGAATTCGTGGATAGATATAAAACCTTATTCAGTAGAACCCAATGTGTTAATGCCAGCAGGTTCAATTGAGTAATGAAAGGGCGTTTCTTCAGTATAAATAGGGCATAGTTGACATTTCTCTGGGCCTTCTTGGACGCGGCGTAGGTGTCGATGGACATGCCACATGGTGTAGCACTGGAGGGATGTCCACTTGGTTATCGTGGGAGTCTCAGGATGACGCCCGGACGCAGGAGTAACATCTGCTGGAATCGGACGGAGTTCACACGGCTCGAGGTAATCTAGCACTCGTCCATCCCGGTAGAGAGCCTCCACCCGCCGCACGCGCCCTCCAGCCGGGCCGCCGCGACAAAGATCTCTTCGGCCAGCTCCCCGAGGAATCCATCATGTGGCAGTTGCCACACGAACCCCGGAGCTGTTTTTGGCAACGGCAGCACTTCAGCCTCCCCGAGAGAGTGTAGCAGGTGATCCCGGCCAAGGCGCACACCACCACCCTGCATCGGGTGTTCAGTATGAGTTTGCGGAGCCCGGTAGAGGGCGTCTACCTCCCGCATGTCCACACGCTAATCATACCATGGGCGATAATCCATGAGCTAGTGTCTTTCACGGCCGTTTAATCGTTCTGGATACTGTCTTGTAGGATCACGGCATTGTAATCCTGACCTAACGCTTGAACAAGTTAGCTGAGTTATTGTAAATAAAATAGCATAGATGAAACATACCACTTTCCACGTTATCCATACGGTATAGACAGTCCCAGATTGCATAGGTCCGTCATCAGTGCTTCGTATATCAAAACACGGCTATAAAGAAAACGCCACCAGCAGGACGATTGCACCCTGCAGACTCGGAGATCTTCAACCCGAAAGCCATACCTGACGACAAATACGTCGGTTCCGTATCTATGCAATAGTCTCAAACCATATGCCGCCCTGACGACAGCAACAATCCTAACAGATGATCTGCATAAACGACAGCTCCAACCGCCCTCAAGTGGAGTTCAGCCATCCGAGTCTAATAAGTGTCGTCAGCAAAGACTATTTTCGAATACGAGACCGTTGTGTGAGCCGTTGGAATGACAGGTCGCAAACCATGCTGACAGGAGCCCCACCCGGAGAACGTATCGCACTGACCTGCATATATTGGCGAGGCTGTCAGTTTCCCCTGGCATACGGGTGGTGGCAAATATGAGAAATACGACGCGAGTATGGGCCAAATCTCCGGCTCAGAGAGCCGCGCCGTGCTGTTTCATCGACTGCGATGATAGTGGGCTTCACTAATTTCTTGATAGGCAGAGCATCGGCTGTAAGGGCGTCGTCACAACAAGAGCGGCACTGACGAGCGTCTGATGGCGTAGTGTGCGGGTGGCTGCACGGAGCACTTCCCATGTTTTGCCATCGAATTCGGCGTCTGATTTAAACCGCCTGTCTTGTTCGAGGAGATAACTGTAGCATTCGGTGCGCCAGGCTCAGGGAGTGAGTACGGCCCGCTGATCAAGAAATTACCGATTTTATAAACTATGACAGTATAGAGAGATGAGTCTGGAGTGCTGGATCGTTGGATTGCTCGGACGTCAGGGTGCGCCATGTATCCTATATCTGGCTATATGTTTATTATATTTGGTGAACCACGGATGTCTTGCGTCGTATGTCGTGTGTAGAGGTCGGAACGAAGTAGAATGGCAGATATAATGGCTGGCGGACTTCTTCTGAATACCATACCGGTAGCACTGGAGGGATGTCCATTGGCTGACATCCAGATTTTGTAAATTGACCCTTGGGATATTCTCCTTCTTGGAGTGAATCGAATCGGTTGTCATAACTGGGTAGCACTTGGGAATCGGTGGATAAGCTGTCTCTTGCAGGAGACAAGATCCATGAAGAGCTCCTCGGTTGTTCCATACATATTTATCTTTTCCACAGTTTTTAACCGTGTCATAGTGTCGCACTGAGCCCAGGAACAGTAGGTATATGCAATTATATAGCAAAATAGAAAGGCAGTATATATACACCTCATAACCAGGAAGATGCAAGTGGGAGAGCAGGAGAAGGTTTAAATAGACCAACATCTCTCTTGAAGACTACAACTGTGAATAATGCAGAGTTTTCATGTCACACTTCCATTTGTTGCAAATTGATTGCTATCCATATGCAGTACTCCGTGAGTATTCCATTCACCTGGTTCTTCATTTCCTTCTTCACCTGGCTCTTCACTGTCGATAGGCGTTGACAACATGCACAATTGACTAAAGTGTAGGACAGCGGTAGTGACAAACATGACAGAGTAATATTATTCTGTATCCCACATTTCCCCGCATGACCCAAGAAGAAATTAATATTAATATTATTATGGATAGCAAACTTTCTTCCCTGTATAGGATCTGTCCTACTCTGTCCTGAACACTCACCCAGACTCTTAAAAGTCTGACAAATACTATTCTACTTCTGGATAAAATAGATGCTTTTATAAAAAATTATAACTCATATCATGACACTTATTATTAACTCCTGACTGTTTTTCACCGGAAGCTGGAGTACTATGGTGATATCTATTTTCTAATATTAAACCAGATAATAGAGTTCAATGATGCAGTTCTAAGCTGAATCTATCTCAAAATTAAATATGATGACTTGACTAAAAGAGACCTGCAGGGAGATTTATATATATTTTCTCTCTAAAGCTGAGACCCCGCAGAGACCTATCTGTATTAACTCTCAAGTATGGAGGTCTTCAACAGTGAGAGTCCATGAATGTGAACAGATATAAGGTAGGTACTTATCTTAGACCTGATCCAAATTAACTGTTAATCACTTATCTGAACCAGATTAAAAATATCTTCTATTACCCATGCCCTGGTGATAGTGGATGTAAAGTGAGTTAGCTTCAACTACTTATAATTAGCTGTTAAGCTAAAAAAAGAAGTTCTTTGAAGGATTTAGCAGGCTAATAGTATCACACTTATTACTATGGACACATACCAGGTAATAAAAACTAACTTCTCATGGTGTTAAGAGCACAGTGACAGTCTATCTAAGCTCTCGCTGGCGCTAAAAGAAACCAGTTCATTTGCTGGTGATTGTGATTATGTTAAGCTAAACCAATCATAATCTTTTATAAACATCCGCTCTTAACCACAGCACCACTTGCCAAGGAAACTGGTTCGAATCAAATATATCACAAGAAAGAAATGTTCGACTAAGTAAGACTAACTTCTAGTTAGGAAAGACCACCAGGATAGCAAGGGTGGAGATATAATCCTGTTAATGATTGGCGAACTGGAAAGCTCCTGGAGTGGAATCACGGCGCTTCCGGGTTTCTTGTTGATAACATATGGACTACCAGGGCTTGAAATGGGCTGTCGCTTGGAGAGACTAGTCTACAAAACAAGCATATCCAATCAATTCTGTTATAGATTTGTCTACGAGAAGCTGGTTCCATATCGGTTGGCTGTTACGGCGCAACAGTCAAAAGCACTGGATTTCTTGGGTAACTTCCGGTTGGCTCGCGATTCTCGGCTGGTAGTCGCCCTCATTGTCTTATATAGAACGGCGCCTATATAGAACTGCGCCTTTGAGATAGATATAAGTATCCCTCAAAGGCATTGATGCTCTGGTAGAGAAAAGAATTTTAACTGTGTTATTCTACCTTACCAGTCTGGTTGTTTTTCGACCCTTGAACAGTTCCCAAGGTGTGTTACTTGATTCCCCGTCAGACTTCATAATATTCCATGAACCTTCATTAACAACACATAAGAGGTACCTTTAAAGCATCCCGAGTCATGAGTCATAGTTCCGGGAGATCGGGGTTTTGCTCCAATCCAGAATGCAGGCATGCCAACGGTGTCCACAAATACGAAGCCTGTCGCGAACACGGCTGTAGGGTCCAGTGGAAGAGGTGCACAATCGCTAGTGATTGCAATGGACTGTACTATAGGATCTGCAAGAGTTGTACTGCTCATCCAGGAGGCATGCCAAGTGATTGGATTTCAACAAGCACTGTTCTACGCGAGACATTGTGAAGTTATTAGACGGCATGACTTGGCTTGGTTTTTGGTTTTTGGTTTTTGGTTTTTGACTTTTTATTTTTTTGGCAGACAGCTGAAGGGAGGATGATCATGTACCCATCGAAATATGTAAGGCGACCATATATATATTCCGTGCAAATGAAATACTTCTAAACTACCTTTGGATTTTGTCACGCTTCCTGATACGAGATGATATTAAATCAACCGATTGTATTAAGCCATGATTCTAGTCGACCCTCGGTGTTACCGACCGGTCCTTGCGAATCTGGATTATCAGTCTCATCAATATCCATCTCACCTTCATCTTCTTCCCATATTTCCCTAAGCCAGTCATCCTGATAAATGTTCTCATGGGGAAGGCCCTCTCCACCGACCGAGAACCATCGAAATATATCCAGTGAAGCTTCCTGAGAAGCTATTTGGTCAACGTCAGTTTTCTTGAACTGTCTATAAGCCTTGATGTCAAAAATGTCGAAAAGATCCTTGGACACAGACAATGTCGATTGTGTCGAAAACCCGTGGTCCTGAATCGTAGTGCCATCCGCCAAGTACCAATCCCAATGATCATAGTGGTACTCATGTCGGGAGCAATCCAGGTGTGATGTGACACAGAGTGAACAATCCTTCGTTAGAGATGCCCCGCAGGGTGCCCAAGGCGTGCTAGGCCTATATTGATAGCACAGGTTGTCCTCATCAGCTGAAGGAAGGTGCATTAATCGCCAAACGTCTGCTCTCAAGATGTACTCGGGATTTTCGCAAGTGTATGGGCCCGACCCTGCAATGTCCATGAAGCTTTGTGGACACCCAGTCCAGGGAAAGGCGAGTGGGTCAAGAGGAGGCCGGCCTCCTCTGACTCTATGGAGTATTTCTGGGCCCAACCCGCTCGCAATTGCTCCAATCCAAAGTGCACTGAAACCTGGCTGGCGGATTGTACCAATAAAAGCAAGGGTTTCTTGATCAGATTCTGCCGTGGGAGACGTCCCACCTAGGACCTCATTAAGAATCGGGTGTAGCCATGGGCTGACGAGATTGCAAGGGGTGTCAAGTTCCCAGAATGCCCCACAGAAAGTTGACATCATTACTTCAGGACTGCAACTCAAAGTCATGAAGTAGGGCAAGTCTTCCTTTAAGCTCATCCACATGGAGGGGATGGCATCGATCGGAGTATTTTTCTTTTTACCACAAGTCGTCCGTGGAGGTGGTAGTGTGGCAGTTGACGCGTAATACTTGTGCGTTGGGATTGTCAAAGCCATCGCAAAGGCAATGAGAAATTGGCTGTCCAGTCCATGCAAACGCGCAAATCCAGCAAGAGCCTCGAAAGCTCTCCCTGAGGATAAGGGTGTTAAGGCAGAAATTGGCCAAGGTCCCCTGTATTTGGTTGAAAAATGTGTTTCACAAGCGCGGGAGACTGCCCAAGGGGCCAAGAATTCCCTTTTGGGGGTTTTTTTTACAATTGCTTTCCATCCTTCACGTTGAGCGAGTATTGCGGACCACCACCGAGCCATGTCCGTGTCCACCTCGCCAACCTCAACAAGATGAGTTTGTGAGGAATAGGGCTGGTTTTCATCGTGGCATCCAGCCCCAAAGCTAGTGTATTGCATAGAAGCACCCTCTCCTTGCATTTCAACAAGCCGTGCAGAGAGTATATAACACCAGCCAATTGTGAGGATTCCTAAATAATTCGGTCCAGTCATTTTCTCTTCCGTAATTCCATTCCAAGAACCGAATGCTCTCCCAGTGAAATTAAAAGGAGTAGCAGCACTGGTGCCCACTTGCAGCAAGGCGGAACTTGAGAATTCTTTCTTGAGTTTGTCGCAGTCCGTATCTGCTGACAGTTTCCAAGTAGAAGAGGCTTCCAAGCAAAGGCTGAGATCTGGAGAAACCCCAAAAGGGCGGGTATGGAATCTTTTGGATCGAGTCTGGAGTCTCGGGATTCTGTGGATGGCATGGCGGGGATTTATGAAGTCTGGAATCAAGCCAGAATCACGAAGTTTATAGGCTAATGATGAAAGCAGGTACCAGTAATCCCGACTTTTTGCCAGCGCATCATCAAGTTGCTCTTTCTCAACTTGGAGAATATTATTATCGCGGAGGATCTGGTACCTAGGGCATCAGCGTGTTTTCCTCTGGCAGATGATCTGTCACACTGACCGAGGAAAGCTGTGGTGGATGTAGGAAATTGTTACACTTTTCTTCTACCGGGCCTTGCAATGGAGACATTTTAGAGAAAAGATGGTTTTGGTTTCTCGACGAACTAATACAATCATGGATGGTTGAGTGATGGAAACACATGATTGAACAAGGGGAGACAGGGGGCTTATATATTATTTACTTACCGCTGAGTGAGGCTGGTGTGGCTTGAGACTGCATGTTTTGACCGCCACACACTCAATTCGGCTCAAGTCGCCATCCTGTTGATGACTAATTTATCTTTTTCACCCTCGCGAATTCCTTGCGGTTATGACGAGGAACAAAGGTGACATTGTAATCTGGCATTCATCTAATATTATTCCCCAGTATTGAGAATCAGAGAATGTTTTTACATCTCCAGAGTCTATATGGGGCTGACGGCCGCCTTACATAAGACCTTGGGTCCTGAGGAAGGAAAGTGTCATTATCCGCACCGAAAATTTGAACCAGATACCCATCCATGACTTCCACGACCAACCCAGTTCTGACTAGAACGAAGAGCTATAGCTCTGCTAAAGGTTTCCTCATCCTCAAAAGGACCAGTAATCGCAGGACTTTTATCTCGCGAGAAGAAATAGCTGTGAGGAACAGGCCCTTGCGCAACACTGCCATAAAATCCAGGAGACGGCAGAGATCTTATATCTTCAAAAACAGACCGGAGCTGACCAAGCAGGGAACTTTTATCATCTATTGACAGTGAAGGCCATAAATGACCTGAGGTCACGCCGGTGATATATTCCATGACAATGTACAGCTTGTCTTCGTTTCGATACATCGCGTAAAGCCGTGGTGCGGGGATGGAAAGCTCCTACTCAATAAATAGTAAAACATAGCCTTCGTTTTCGTTGACATATGGCCCGTACTTGACAACGTAGAGGTCCCTAACCACGACCAGACGTCCACCATAATCCGCGCTGCGGATGGTGGGGAGAATTTTCGTTGCCTTCGCGATTCCATGTTGGTCGGGCAGATGGCCGGGCAACTGACCAGGGTCTCGGTAATATGGCAGAGAAAACGACATTTTGCAAATATTTCTTTTAATGACGATTAATAGGCTTCACATTGGTGTCTCTTGGTGTCGCCGGGTATTGCAGTGAGGTGGACGAGAGGGTGCTGAACTGCTGCTTTGCTTAGCTCATAAAGTGGAAGTCATAGAATAACTGCTGTTCGAAGGTGTCCCGTCTCAGCTTCAATTGGCTCTAATACCCGAGTCAGCGTCCTGGACCACTTGGTCATTTGCACATCGTGTTCAAGTTGACATGGTATGATTGATCAAAGCGTAGGACAGCAGCAGTGACAAACACCGCGGGATATTATGCTGTACCCCCCATTTCCCGCGTGGCCTAAGAAGAAAGTAATTAATATCATTGAAGGAAGAGCAAACACCTCTTCTTCTTTTTAGTAAGAAGACCAAGCTGGAAACTACATGACTCGCATGTGCCAATCACTTCACCAACTCCCAATCAACACGTTCCCGAAGGATTGGACCTGGACCCATTGTATATCTATCTTACCCCAACTACCACAGGTACCTACCTACCTATTAATCCTGCAGAGCGGAGTGTATACGATATCCTATTGCTAACCGGGACACACTTAGCCAACTGACTAGGGCAATCTGGATAGATATGTAGGTAATCAGGCGGACAGTCCTCCGTACCGAGTCAGAAACAGTAGACCTGACTCGCCTCACACTCCACACCTCCTCATCCGCACACCGGGGTAAGAATCCTCAATCCATCCTGATCGTATTATACGACTTGGTTTCGAACCGAGCCCGATGTCACCCACACATAGCCAGGATGTAGTCCACCTACAAGGGAAACCCCCCATCTAGGAAAAGAAGGAGGGGGGAGACAGTGCGTCAGATGTATACTAGAATAGAATAGAAGGAATGCATGCTGCGGTTCAGGACTGAATGGGTTAGTAAGATAGAGTAAGATAGTAGTTCACTCTACTCCTCCGTATACATACATTAATAGTATAGTGTTAGGGCTGACTGTGCTGTGCCTTGCCTGTGCCTGCGCTGCGCCCTGTTGCGCCTTGCGAACTTAGTGATGGGAGGAGGTATGTCCACGTAGCATACATATTACTATCTCCTAGACTCCTGTAGCTAAGGAAGTAAGATTATTGACTATTTGTAATTATTTTTATCGGTTACATATTATTCTTATATTACCTGCCCCCAATCTACGGAGTCCTCGTACTAATAATATCCATAATCCCGGCGGGGTTGACCACCTAAATACTACCACTACCTTACAATATAGATACACGGCCAATACCTCAAATCAATCAATCAATCAATCAATACGACTCGATTCCAAACCCCGACCCAAATAAATAACTAAAAAAAATAAATATTAAATCCCGAATTAAACTTTCCTTGACTCGGTTCCAGAAATGTATGTATCTACCCTTGTCGTACAAGCCGTCCTGTCCTCTCCTCTCGCTTCCAAGTCCGCTCCGCCTAGCCTACTCCCTACATGCTTACTGCATGCGTATACGTATGCCCGTCGCAGAAACATAGCTAGCTACCTACAGAGGTACCGACCTACCTACTGTACCCATCCGTCCATCGACGAACTAGCTAGCTAGCGTGTGGCGTGCTCCGCCCCGTGTCTCGTTTCGGGTCGGTCTAGGTACGTCTGTAGGGTGTACATGGGGGTTTTTAGTTCCGTTGTACGACGGCTTTATGTGTGACAGCTTGTGCGTGTGTGTGTGCCACCAACAAAAGAAAAAAAAAAAGGTAAGTCATAAGTCCGAAGCCATAAGCATAAGCCAAGGCAGAAAAGAAAGGCAGAAAGAAAGAAAGGGTCCAGTGGGGCTGGCGCTGGGGCTGGGTCGGGAATATGTTCCACAATAGAGTTGATAGATACAATATGTCTATTTGCTTACTACCTACTAAGGTAGTAGAGAAAGAAAAAGAAAATATGGAGATGTAGAGATAAGCTACGCTAGGCGGAGTATGGAAGGAGGGAGAGAGGGGAAGAGGATGGATTCAATTTGTAGATGAATAGAATGAATAATGACCACGCCAGGGTCCGGTCACTATCGATCGATGAACTGATTGAAGGGGAATATTATACAAGAAAAGACGGACAGACTGACTCAATGCAATTGAGTAGTGGGTAGACTAGATTGGAAGAAGCAAGAAAACAAATAGCCGACCACGCCAGATTCCGAACGCCAACCGTTTGTAGACAAATCAAAAGAGAAAAAAGAAGAGAGAGGGAGAGAGAAAGAAAGAGACAAGGCTAGCAAACGAAAGGAAAGAAAAGGACGGTATTAACAGTATAATGGTAGACGCAGGCCAAAAAAGATCGTGCATATGATCGTTCCAAAAAGAAAAAAAGAACAGCCGTGACAGCATGGAAATGTCAAGCGTTCAGCATCTTCAACCCCGACCGGCGTTTGCCCTTGAACATGAAGCCCATGAACTTCTTAGTAGACTGGTCTGACTCGTCCTTGTGGTGCTTGCTGCGTTTCAGGCTCTTGACTCGTTTGTGATGCGGCGGGTGCGGGTCCGTCTCCTGTCGATCTACACCGTAGATGCTGTCCACCTCCGAGCGCAGACTGCTAGCCGAGCTGGTGCTGCGTCCGCTGGGGCTTTTCAGCGTGCCGATCATGGGCATGGACGGCCGGCGCGTGGGCGGGGCGTGGAACGCGCTGAAGCTCGAGCCGGGGCGGTCGTTGCTGAGACTTGGGAAGGCGGAATGAGGGGGCGGGCAGAGAGTGTTGGGGGAATACTCCGAACTGGCGGAGGAGTATGATCCCGATCGTTGGCCATCACGGGAGCTGGGGGTATTTCGGGAGGGGAAGAGAGAGAAGTGCGGGCTCCGCAGGCTCTGGAGCGAGGGTGGGCGGCGGAGGTGGTTCTTCGCGAGCGACAGTGGGCCTTTCTCCGCGGCGCCGCCTTTCGCGCGAGAGAATGTCATGGAACGCGAGTGCAGCGATAGGGGGCGTGGGATCGGAGGGACGTCGGCCGCTGAGTGGGTGGAGGCGCTCGAGATGCTCTCTGCATCTGCCCGCTCGGGCTGCGTCATGATACGCCCGGAGAGCTGCCGACTGCGGCGAGCGCTCAACAGCAGGCTGTCGGGGCGAGGTCGGGTTTTTGGCGAGTATTCGCGGTCCAAGAAGGGTGCGGATTTCAGGGCCGATGTGGTCACCGCGAGCTGGTTCAGGTCGTGCGTGGAGGCGTCGTCCTCTTCCATCGAGGACTTACCCGAGCTGATCTGGATCAGATGCGGTTTGGTGATGGGCTCGACATAGGTGACCTGCTCCGCCACGAGCACGTCCATGTCGTCGACGGAGGAACCAGAGGCGGAAGAACCGGACGATGGACTCCTCGACGGAAGAGACTCGGGAGGCACGTAGACGGTCGGCTGGAGAAACATCGGCGAGTGGAGAGGCGAGGTGGAGTTGGGGGAGGGGAGTTCGATGATCACGTCGTCATCGTGGTCGAAAATATACGAGTCCGCCACGAAGGTGGCGCCGCTACTACGCTTGAGGGTGTCCATGGATACGGGGCGAGACGCCTTGCCCACGGAGGGAAATGGGGACAGAAGACCGGGATAGGTGGACGGCTCTGTCGCATCGACATTGGACAGCTCGTCGGCGCTCAGGTCCGAGTCGAAGGACTCGGGCGGTTGATAAGACTCGACGGGCGAATAGGCGGGATCGTGGCCACTGTGTTCTGACTCGGAGACATCCTCTTCCTCCGAATCATACCGATGGGGCAGCTGTTGTGGTTTCATATAGTCCAGGTCCAAGCAGTCTGTCGGGTACATGGTCATCGACAAGAAACGCACGCAGGGTCAGGCGCCCGTGCAACAAATCAAACAAAGGGGGGGGGGGGGGAGAAATAGATCAATCAATTAGAAGTATAGTATTAAGGAAGAGGGTTATTGTTGGGAGAACCTGTCTGGCAGGGATGATCCGTCCAGAAAGGAAGTAAAAAAAAGAAAGAAAGAGAAGGGCGCCAGACCGGAGAGACGAATGGTATATGAGAGAAAGCGCCAGAGCAAAGAGGAGAGATTTATGAGATAATGGGAAGGGAAAATATAAAACATGCAATATAAAAACCCGAGAGCGATGGGGAATCCCACGTAATAGGCTAGAACAGGCAGAACAGGAACAGGAGTGGAATGGAATCCTCTTTTGACACGGGCTGGTATGCTTGGACCCTGGCGGTGACTTGAAGTACGACGAGAGTAATCAATTGGCAGTGGATTCCACTGGATTGGATGTCTCTGGACGATCCGATGTGACTGGGTCATGGATGGGGAGGGATCCACTGTCGCAGGAACTGTAAAACAAAATATAATAAAAATAAAAAACAAAACAATCAAATGGAATAATCAGAATAATAAAAAATAGATTATGATTCTGATTAAAAGGAGAAATCCAAAATTCACCACACGTGCAGAATCCAAGCCCGTATAACAGTATCATACCGTATCTCGCTCCTGCAGGACCAGAGGGAGCGCCCGTTACCTCCCTTGCATTCGGTTCCTGACTATCCAGTGAACTGTCGGAGGGTCGTCCAAAGGCAGAGAGCGAACTGGAAAGACCGAATGGAATGAGTGGAGGAATTGACAGATCAAGGTGAGCTGTCCATACAGTAGCTTGAAGAGGCCAGTGCACGGTGGGATCGAGCAGAGACGTGGAGAGATGTTGGTGGCAGCATCTAGATTGGCAGTGCACGCTGGCCTCTGGATTAGGCAATCAGATGGACCAGTGGCCGACACTAAACTGCCATGTTGATCACTTGGTGGAGGATCAGGTGAGGACAAGAGCGAGTAATCCAGGTCGATGCCAAGGACCGTTCAACCAAATGAGGAAATAGTCATGGATCCATGACCTTAAGATGGTGATCTATTCGATGGATCATGACTGGATTCTGTTTGACGCTAAGGATAGGAGCATCAGCAAGATGATAATGGAGTGAGATTTATAGATAGACACGAGATACATACGACTGGATGAAAGGAATCATCCTGGATCTGTGTGAAGTCTTCGTATCGACTTGTATGGAGTAGATAGAAAATAATCGAGAATAAAATCAAAAATTAAAAAAATAAAATAAAATAAAAAAAAGGCACCGGGCGGTGAGACCGGGAAGAATCAGGCGGTGTGGAGCCCTTTTTCCGCTTCTATTCGGTCCGTTTTTTTGGTTCGTCTCCACCGTTTTCTAGTTTGATATTGACCTGGTTTATGATATGGTGGGAGTTATAGTGGAATCCGATATTAATCGGAAGGATTCAACAAAAGCCGTCAAGCATAACTCCACCGCGATCAACCTCTGATAGGTCCATTGGTTTTTTTCCTGCCCCGAAAGCCGATTGTCAACTTACACAAGCCAGTGGAGCTCCCCGTCTAACTCAAACACGCCGGTAGCATTTCCTGGTCATGGGTGACGGTCCTCGCAAACCCTGGCCACTGCGAGAAGGATTTCCCCTGAAAGTTAAATTGAACCGTGTCTGGTTCGTGTATGGTACGCGGTATTTCGTACAATACGCTGGGTTATCCGTATCCCCTTGGGTGGGCGCCCTCGAAATGCACGGTCGACACCGGACGAATCGGAGAATTTTGAGACGCTTCGAGGACCGGAGGTCCAAGTATCCAGGCCACAACTCCCCTGCGGCAGAACCAGCGAACCCTTGCAGTTGTGTATCTCCACAGCTCTCTCCTTCCCGCAACTCGGATGGTCATCCGATGACGAGGACGGATTCAGATTCACCTGGGAAATTCCATGGAACGGTGGATGGTGGGATATGCTTCAAGGTCCTCGAGTTACGGAGTGGATGGCGGATAGAGACATGAGCTGGTGGTTACAGAATTTGACCGTCAATCTCGTCATGGAAGATCGACCATGAAACGGGAGAAATCCGCGGGTTCGCACGGAAAGGCTGCAGGAACAAACAGCGGCCGATGTGAAACATTTGTGTTTGGGTTTATGCTCATAACTGAGTCGGCGTCGTAACGGCTCCAACACTAAGGGAACTTAGGGAGGCCGTCGACTCGACATCGCCTCCATTGTACGACGACAACATTACTCCTGATCGCCCACCTCTAACCATATCACTGGTCGTAGTTATTGAAAGGAGACACGCAGTAATCCCCGAGTATCCAATGTGGCTGGAAGATATTTTTAGGATGTGACCTCCTCTGCCTGTCCCTTACTGGAGTGTAGTCCAGCCTGCCAGATCCATCCAAAATGCATCTCAATAAACTCAGGCAATGTAATAATAGTGCACCTCGGGGAGCATGTATCATCTGCGGCCCGACATCGTGGCGTCCACACTGGCCCAACCTCTCGCGTTGATCCCCAGACAGCTCGCAGGATTAGACGTGAAACGCAATGCCTTCCTCAACTGTAAGCACAAAGTTTAACCAAACAGAGTTTTAGGTGGATATTCGACAGTCAATAGCAAACTTTGCGGTGGTGGGAGCTGCTGCAACCTGCAGCCTATACTTTCCCAGCCAAGCACCGCATCACCCCTCTTTTGTTCGACATACAGGAACCATATCCATTCGACCTCTCCCCGCCCCTTCTCGCAAGCGGGGGTTTACCCCAACTTCCTGGAAGAAAGAGGGGAGAGGTCATATCGCACACGAGAATCGGGAAATGCCATACCCCTAATACCGACAAATCGATTCGATCTCACATCTCGGACTAACGATGGAAACAACCAAAAAAAACCCATGTAAAAACTCAACCAATAAAACCCCCCCAATACATTTTACTGATCGACATGCGGAGAAACCCTCAAACGCCCCTGACAAAAACGTCCGGACATTCATTATGTCCTCCGTGATGATCAACTAGCGGACCCAATTCGAATTCTGTCCTCACCACACCCACTCACGCACATCCGGTCCCGGTACTCACTACTACCCACCACCACACCAATCGGAATAAGGACGGAGGAGCAAAAGGGGGGGAAATACCATTATACTGCCTTAGTGCGCTATGCACCCCGGTCCTGGATTCAGCGCCTTCCGCGCCTGGCTATGCAGGTCACCGCTAAACCGTCGTCGTCCCACTTTCTTTCCCTTCCCCTCGGAACGGGAAATGACAGCGTGACAGATCATGACAGACAGACAGGTTTAGGGGTCGTAGTTAATGGGAAGGGTGAAGAATGGGCTCGATCATTCTTATTCAGCGAGGAGAGAGCGAAAGAGGGATGACGGGGAGGGGTAGGGGGGAAGAGGGAGGGAGTGATGATGGACTAGTTATGCACTCCCTTGATATTTAGCCCTATCTTAGGCTCCAAGGCACTCCACCTACATAGGTGGATTGATATATCGGTACCTTGCTAGCCCTACATACCCGGTCTATATAGTGCGATTGTAGAGTGGTACCTGGTAGGGATCAGAGAGGGGTCAGCAATGTTGAAGGACTCTCTCCTTTTTTGTGCGAATACTTGTACTTGGTATGGACGTAAGTTCCACCGATCCATGTCCGACTCGATAGTGGAGTCTCGTGGTAACACTACTACTATGGTCTTGTTCTTGTCTCTCCGGTTATCAACACCACCCGGGTATTGTATTCTCCTTCTATAACGACCACTGCTATTGATTGCCGATCGCTTTGATACGGGTATACCATTAATATACGATGGGTGATCTCCGTAGCCTGTCTAATATACCTAATCAGTGAGATAGCGGGTGGTAACATATATGTGATCCACTGTCTCTGTCTGTCCCCCAGTAACTTGATTATGGTACGGACCCATTCCCTTGCCAATTATAGATACGAGATCGTGTGAACTGCTTGATTTAGCAAAGTGGTCTGATGGATGGAGAAAACGTGCCGGGCCACGTTAACTCTATACTCCAGAAGTCAACCGGCCGAACGTTGATAACGATGACAAAGTTTTCCTTCATCCATGTCGTCATGCATCCATGGGTATCTTCAGCTGACTGACTGACTAGTAGACAGGCTGACTTCATCCAGCTTACTTACCTTAGAAAGGCGGGCGAGATAGAACACACTTCGGGACTAGCCCTACCTAGTACCAAGGAACGGCCCCGTTTCAACCCTGAACGATAAAAAAAAATAAAAATTAAATAAATAAAAATAAAAAATCTTGAGCAAAGCCCTACCCCTGTCACTGTATACCACTTTCATCGCCAGATGACAACAGCAGGAAACAACTTCAGCTCACGTCTACATCTGAGTGTGTCTCGGCTTAGCGTCGGCTAGTCAGTCAGTACACAGGTGGTCCGGCGCCCGGCAGTTTCCAAACAGACTGAGTCTACCTAAGTAGGTACTAAGTTGGCCCGGCTGAATCCTTCCCAGAGCAGGGAATAGACTCCTGAGGGCACATGCCGAACAAGGTGCCGTGTTAGTGCTTCTGCTAGTTGCGGTTGGGTCAGGGACGATGATGGGTGGCTGCTGGTTGTATATACCCTGTCGAGGGGTGCAGAATTGCTCGCTTAGAGGGTCTTGGTTTGGTTATGGCTATGTCTGGGGTGTTGCTGTTCCTGGGAGTCGGGTGTTATTGTTTGGGGTGGTGGTTAGGTGGGGATATTATATACTTGGTTGCTGCGTAGTTCAACGTTAACTCCCTGGTAGGAAGGTATAATCCATTAGATAAGAAGGTATAATCCATTAGACCGAGCAGAATCTCTGGATTTGGGTTAGGAGGTAATGCAGTAAGAGTAGGAAGACAGTATAACTATACATGATACGAAGATCCACGTGTTATGAAAGATAATAAAAGTCTACACTATATCACTCAAAACACCCACTATGACAATCATGTCAATCCGGACTATCATCATGGCTATCACCATGACAATCAAGTCTAATCGAGTAGAACTAAGCCATTCATTGACATCATCCAGCCCACATGTCCAAATGTCTATACCATGATCCTCATGAAACAGCCTCAAATCCTCCTTCCCCGCTACCCCAACAGTAAGTATGTACGTAAACAGTGAACTCCATCCTACAAAGTCCACCATCCTACCGCTAGTCAAGAAGACCGAACGAACAATCAACAATAGTACCAATCGTAGCCAGATCAATCAATTGATCAACCAACCCCACCACATCAAACACCACTAACTAACGCCTACCCTAGCCTAGTACCATCCTCAGCACCCTCCTCCTCCTCCCTCCAGCAGCAAGACGACAGTAAAACCAAAGATCTAAGGATCAATGAAATCACAAAATCTCCGACGAGGAGCTCCCTAATGCCCCAGCCGAAACTCGCCCCCGCTGCACCGAGCGTTTCGCCTTTCGCCCCATCCCGTCGATCTCTATTAATCGCCTTCCTATCTAGTCACGGGTTGCTCGATTGGGAGGGGATCTGGTCCTTTTGGGGTATGATCGTCTATATATTCAGCTATACATACATCCGCTCGGGGCTTTTTTTTTTTTCACAGGGCGTGTGTGTCTGTGTGGTAAAATGTATCATCGTCGTCGTCTCGTCCGTTCCGTGATGGTGGATGATGTTGTTGATCAGTGCCCTGGGCCACATGGTTGGGTTGGGGTTGCTCGCTCCACTCTTCGTTGTTTCTCTTTTCTGTCTGTCCCCTTGGTCTAATTTTTAATCTCTCTGTTGATTGTCGATTGTGGATTGTCATTTCCCCCGCAGGGGCTTGTGTAGCATGCACAATGTGAAACGTGAATAGTTAGTTCAATTGGAGCGGGGAGAATGAGAATAGAATGAGCAGGAGAATGAATGTGATGCGGGGAGGGAGATAGGTTGGTTTAGATGGATTCGAATGGAGGGTTGGTTTCTCTCTCTCTCTCTCTCTTCCTTTTGTCTTTTTCGTCTTTTCCCTTCCCTCTAGAATAAAGAATATCATACCTAGCCTAGATAGACAGTACCTATCAACAAATTTATATGGAGGATACTTACATACTGTCTCGAGTAATTCACTAATCTACTCCCTATCCAAGCCCACCTACCTACCTACCTATCTACCTACCTACCTCTTGTATAATGCATTGGCAGACAATGAGTACTGATAGTTCTGTCCATAACCAACCATACTCAGCTAGGACAGATTCTCCTTATTCATTTGCTCATTCTACCAACTTGACTGCTATGGCGACTTGGACGATGCAGTAGTCTCACGGTAGGATAATACAGAGAGGCTTTGTAGATGGTGCGAACGACCAGGAATATTTGACTGAGCCTAGTTGACTGCGCTTCAGCAAGATAAAGTAGACCACGGCATATATACAGCCACGGCATATATACAGCTACGACACTCTAGCGTGTACTATAGTATATATCAGGTACTCAAACATACTGAACATAATCCATGTAATCACTTCTATATACATCAACAGGTGATACTAATACACCCCCGTAATTATTTGACATTTACCTGCCATAGAGATAAACTCCGCCATAGGAATCAATAAGTATGAAGAATTAAAAAGGACAAGAAGCAAAAGTCCGCAGCCGCCACCGCATACTCGGGGAAAACCAACTCTAGAGTACACTGGAGGCGAGAACCCATTCGTTCCCGCCTCGGAAGTAAATCTTTCGTAGACCCTCGTATGCGGACGCACGCATCGGCTGGCCACAACGCAACGCGACCAGTATCATAATGGTCATTCATTAAATGATAATATAATACTTGAACCCAAAATGGCCAGATGCAAAAGGATTGTCTATGGTTCATCACACCCGGGACAAAGCCAAACGCCGGTGGTCGAACGGATAAGGTGGAATAGTAGAGGCGGTGGACTGCCGCCCGCAGATCGGTCCGGAGGGATCCCGCGAGATCCATCCATCTGGAGGTCACGCGGACAGCATTTAAGCCTTGCGCGAGCGAGTGACGGGGCCGTTCGACCGGCCAGTCGACACGGCGGATCCGTTCGACGGGACGGTGCCGTTGGCGGAAGCAGCCTGCGCGCCCGGAGCCGGGGCGACCTCGAACTTGGCCATGTCGATGACAGCCTGGCGGCCGGTGTTGCGACGGGGACGGCCACCCTTGGACTTGGTCTTGTTGTAGGTGGCGATGTAGAACGAGATGAACAGGAAGAGGTAGGAGCTGAGGATGCCCATACCGGCGAATGCGGCGAACTCCTCTCCGGCACAGAGACCCATGTTGGGCAGCTCGGGGAAGTAGGACGAGGTGAAGTAGGTGTAGGAAGCAAAGTACACGAAGCCTGCATAAATCAGCATGGGACCGTGGTGATCATACGCCAGGGGTTTACCTACCGAGATCGATGACGAACTGGATGATCTGGAGACGGGTGATCCACTCCTTCCACCAGATGCGGATGCCGCGAGCACTCTGGAAGTAGTACCAGTACATGACGACGTGGACCAGCAGGTTGATGTCAATCACCACCCACTGCACCGCGGTCAAGCCGATCAGCTGGGTATAGCACAGGAGGGCGGTAGCACCGTGGTGGTAGGTGTGGAGGAAAGTCAAGGGCTTCTTCTTGAGGAACAGGAAGACGGTATCGAGCAGTTCGAGGTATTTGGTCAGGTAGTTCAGCTGTTCTCCGTTAGTCTCGTTTTCCCGTCGGGTTTCACAGGGGCCGACTTACATAGTAGAGGACGATCAGGGGCTGGGTCCAACCACCCTTGTGGTCACAGATAGCGAAGAAAATGCCATGGTTCCACACGGTGGGCACCAACTGCTCGATGAACAGAGCCAGGAGCGTTGCGCTGATGGCGGTCAGGTAGAAGTTGTGGATCATGAACAGCAGGTTCAGCTTGAACGGCTCGCGGTTCTTCATGAGCGCGCGACCACCGAAGATGATGACATAGTAGGCCACCAGCATGATCGCAGTCTCCTTGAAGGTCGACATGGGAGTCACGCCTGCCTCGAACTTGAACTCGCTGGCAGGATAGCCCACGACCATCTCGAAGGCCTTGTCGAAGATAGGCCAGAGGTGGACGCCAAACGGCCGATCAATTGTCGGCCGGGGCACATTCTTGAGGAATTCCAGGTCCATGATGAATCGCCCAACCCAAAATCACTCCAATTCAATACACAATGCTCCACGAACGAGCGATGCTGGTTGAGGCTGACGGACGAGGGGGGAGATTTTTTCTTTGATCGCGGATCGCAAGGGGGAAGGAGTGTCGTGGCGAAGAACCCAAGAGACAAGATCCCGAAAGAAAAGAAGGAGAATCGAAAGAGAATGAAAGGAAAAGAAAGAGAAAGAGAAAGAGAAAGGAAAAGGGAAAGGAAACTGCGGACAGTCGGAGGGAGTGAAGGACGTGGGAAAAGGACAGAACGGAGCAGGAGAGAAAACAGTTTAAAATGTAGTCAGCGTTCCACCGGTTCCGTTCCGTCAAGTCAGGAGAAGAAAACTAAGGGAAAAAAGGGGGAAAATCTGAAAATCCCTTAGTAAGCAGTCGATCCCGCCGAACAGTGCCTAGGCAGTATCTATATCGTACCCAGAGGACGATCGACTTTCCAACGGTAGATGGTCAACGTTTTGGTCTGGATTCTTCCATTCGTGATATTCCTTCCTAGAGACTTTATATACACGTTCTTTACCACCTCCTAAGTCCCGACGTTGAGGGGCCGAGCATACACTTGAGCGATGAAACAAAGTATATCCGTCACATGCCGATCTCCACCCACAGATACAATCCAGGTCACGGATGGATTCATGCTCGGGATATCACCAACCACCTGGAAGATCTTCCAGGATGAGATCCATCAGACTCGGCTTTCATCACATGCACGGACTACCCCGGATCGAAGAAGCGGGGAAGGACCATGGCGTCCGAATCCATCTCCATCAAGACTACCGACATTGATAAGAAAAAGAAAGAGTGC
Source organism: Aspergillus neotritici (assembly GCA_023619815.1). Lineage (NCBI taxonomy): Eukaryota > Fungi > Ascomycota > Eurotiomycetes > Eurotiales > Aspergillaceae > Aspergillus > Aspergillus neotritici. The sequence goes on along the minus strand of JALZYL010000035.1, from coordinate 2,484 downwards.
ACCGAATCGAAGTCTCTTCGCAATGGGGGACGTGGATGACGCACCTGGTGATACAGTCCGGTGTTTCCAAGGTGGTACTTCAGGACCTCGATCCTCGGACGATGGGAACCCAAACACGGCTTTCAGTGTGGTGTTTCATACTCCCGTCCGGTCAAGCATTTTGGGTGGTTACAGATATATATCGGAGGTTTTGTGGAGTACACCCAGGACCGTCCGACCATCAATTAAGTATACCGTCCGCGTAAATGGTACAGACACCAATTCGAACATCGCCCAGACCAGAACAAGCTTTGCTGGATATTTGTTGGAGTTTTACAGCGCCACACCACCTGAACTTCAACCGTACCGATGGCGATTATTGGTTGGGGTGAGGCATCGTGGAAGCCATTAAGTTCCTTCGCTCCACGTCTCAAATTAGGCGCAGGGTTCCTGCAGACCATCTGCAAACCAAGGGTTTTAACCCGACTGCCGAGGATCGAGGGGACCCTGATCTTCCTTATTTGGTCCTGAGTATTTCCCTCCGTACCGGTGTAGTCCGCATGCGCATACAGGATGTAATGTAGTGGCCTGAGGTATCAGGATGATATTGGCCGGCATCTGAGACGGCCCGAGACTTCTCGAACCAATCAGCCGTCGCGAAGGTCTGACAACGCATGGACCAATCAGCATCGGCAGATAGCAATCACCGTCGCTGCCTCAGGCGCACACAACTGGCGGCCTCGGGCAAGCACGGGAGCGGCCAGCGAAAACAGGCATCGACAACCTCGATGACGGGCTGACCGGAGGGCCCGCCTGAGGCATCTAACCACCACCTCACACCACCCGCAAAATCCTACTCTGCCTTTAGTGCCAAAGCCCGGCTCGGCCGCCAAACCCAAACTCACCTTGCCCTTCTCTGACTTCAAACCTCATCCACATCTCCAGTTCCGAGTCCCTCTCTTTCCCTCCCCCTCCTCCTCCCCCCGCCACACACTCAATTACTCGACAACCATGTCGTCTCTGTCCATCTTCCGTGTCGCTTCCCGCGCCGTCCGCCCTGCCGGCTTTTTCAAAGCTCCCCAAGTGCCCCGGTCCCGGTTGCAGGCTCCCATTGCTGTGCCCATCAGCCGGCCCTGCTTCAGCACCTCCAGCAAGCTCCGCTCCGGCCACCACGACGACGAGACCTTCGAGGAGTTCTCTTCCCGGTAGGTCTCCCCCCATGTCCGCTGCCATTGGGTCGATCGACATCCCCGAAGAACCTCCCTTCGGAGGCGATGACCTAGGGGTCGGATCAGACAGCCGTATCCTTTTCTCCCCGACCGGAAAACCCAACCAGAATCCCCTCCGGGGACCACTCCGCTGACGCAATGGGATACTAGATTCGAGAAGGAATTCGACACCGTCCAGGATGTCTTCGAGCTGCAGGTGAGTCGCGCTCAATGGGTTTTCTTTTCCGATCGGTGTCCTACCGCAATCGGCAAACGCGACGAGAGATAATTTTATATCTCCCCCACCGCGGAACATGACAATCCCGCTAATACGTGACCCCCCCCTCCCACCAGCGTAACCTGAACAACTGCTTCGCTTACGATCTCGTCCCCTCCGTGGAGGTCCTCACCGCTGCCCTCAAGGCCGCCCGCCGGGTCAACGACTACCCTACCGCCGTCCGTGTCTTCGAGGGTGCGCATCCCCCCGTCCTTTTCTTACCTGCTTCGTCGAACCTCTACTAACCATTGTCTACCGAATAACAGGTATCAAAGCCAAGGTCGAGACCCCCGAACAGTACAAGCAATACCTCGAGAGCCTGGAAGGTCTCCGCCAGGAGCTGGGCGTCGCTCTCCGCGAGGAGCTCTACCCCGAGGAGCAGTAAACCTGCTCGTCCACTGACATCATAGTAACCTGTGGTTTTGGGGGGAAACAAGAAGTAACAAGCCACGTCTCTTGACGTGCTGTTTGTTTGCTTGGTTCTCTAGGTGGTGGCTGTGGTTTTGTATCGGTCCGTTGTCTGTTTTCCCATCGATTTGAGAAAAAGAGATAGGAAAGAAGAATAGCTGTATACATACTCTCTATTTTTTTTATTACTATTATATCGATTTGTTAGAATGCAGGTGTGTTAGCTATATTAGCTTTCTTTTACCTACGCTATTCTCGTTCCCTTTTTCGTAGTTGTAGTGCTCGTACGCCTAGGACTACAACAATGATACAGCCGAAGATTAAATTAGACATATCAAGAACAAGACACCCAAAATATAAAATATAGATACAGTGAGAAACAGCAGGCTGGGATTCCTTCAAGGAGCATCAAACGGCCGGCTTACACCTAGCTGAAGATAATAAAACAGGAGAAAGAGAATATATGAATGAGCTGGGGAAACAAAAAGGGAAAGAAAAAGAAGAAGGAGAAAAAAAAAAAAAAAAAAAAAAAAAAAAAAAAAAAAAAAAAAAAAAAAAAAAAAGGGTGACCAGAAAAACACAATAACCCAACACCCACACACCACAACACCC